>LR751509.1:0-124206 GCA_902729485.2 Mus minutoides
AATTCATCCTCATTTATGAATCATAAGCATTTCATCCAAAATTTCTTCAGCATGGACTTTGATATATTTAGTTTTTCAAACAGATTTTGTAGGTTTTGTTCCTTATGGCATCTAGAGCTAAAAGGATCTCTTACTCTGTGCATTTGTTCTGAGAAAATCTACTTTCCTCTTCCAATTGCTTAGGATGAGTCTACTGGCAGCCATGGAAGCCCTTGAGGAGCCATTTACTTTTGCAGTTTAGTGTGTGGAACAAATTAGTACTTCCCAAAATAATACCAATTAAACCAATGTAAAAAGTTAGTGTCTATGCTTATCTCTTGAGACTAGTTACAACATCCCTCTATAGGACTGCCACTCAAGAACAATGCTTTTCTGTTGGCATAGTTGTGAGACATTTATTCTGTGCAACTAATCCTTCCTCTGCTAGATGCCTTCTGTTGTCAGTACGTCTTAAAAATACTTCACTATTGTTTGACAGTTTCATACATTTGTATAATGAATTTTAGTCATTTGACTCTCTATACACCCACTCCCCCATCATCTCCTTATCCTATGGAAATGTGCCTTCCCATTGACCGTTTCTCTTTGTACCTTCTTTCTCCTCTGGTGTGTGATCCAGTTCCCTGAATGTAGATGGGAGGCTATTTACTGAAGCAGAATATTTTACAGTGGCTACATCATTGACAGAAGTTACACCACCCTCTCCCAACAACTTTAAATTGCCACTGGTCCTCCTACATGTATTTGTGCTTCTGCTACTGGACACATGTTTGTAGACATATACACATATTTTATTCTATAACAAGTATAAATTAGATGTTTGGCATGCAGCCAAAAAGATTGTTTACATATTAATTTATTAATATTTCATACATAATATTTGTACACACAGTTTTAACACCACATATGGAAAAATTAAAATGACGTGGAGAAGAGTAATGTGTGAGCTTGTTAACCATTCCATACTTTCAAATTAAATAAATAGCATTGTCGTGTAACTGCTAGATGAGATAGGCTTCCATTTTATGGTGGAAAAATCAGGCAAGTTAACTAGGATTTCTGAGTGCTACATAAGAAATAAGTATTTCAGGTTATCACAAAGATTAACAGTGGTCATAGAATATTTTACTGAATTTGGATTTTCTTACTGCACAGTAATGAAGAATGCAAAATCTACATCTGACTACTTTTGGCATTCTTCACACCTTTATGTGCATTCAAGTTATTAGCAGTCAATTTTCTTCTTTCTAAAGTACTCCTTTGAACCTTTCCTTAAGAGAGAATCTGCTGGTAGCAAATCCTCTCAATTCATTTTTTTTTTTGACAGGGTTTCTCTGTAGAGACCTGGCTGTCCTGGAACTCACTCTGTAGACCAGGCTGGCCTTGAACTCAGAAATTCGCCTGCCTCTGCCTCCCAAGTGCTGGGATTAAAGGCGAGCGCCACTACGCCCAGTGCTCAATTCATCTTTTAAGTTATCTGTATTTTGCTTTGATGTTTAAAACATGTTTTTGCCAGGTATAAAATTCTAATTGCTCTTTTTTGTGCTTTAAAGAGATTTTCCATTGAGTTCTATCATGTGGCTATCATGTGGTAATTCTTATCTTTGTTCTTTTTATGATTAATATTCTTTTAATGTCTCACTTACTTAAGATTTTATCTTCATTACTGATTATCAGGAATTAATGGAATAACCTAGGGTCCCATAACTTTATCTGCAGATAAAGTTGCATGAGCATCTTAGATCTCTTTAGCTTTTCTCATATGAGGAAAACACTCACAATTATATATATATATATATATATATATATATATATATATATATATATAGAGAGAGAGAGAGAGAGAGAGAGAGAGAGAGAGGTTCTCCATGTAGCCTTGGCTGTCCTGAACTCACTCTATAGACCAGGCTGGCCTTGAACTCAGAAATCTGCCTGCCTCTGCCTCCCAAGTTCTAGGACTAAAGGTGTGCACCACCACTGCCTGGCTATTTGGATAATTTTTTATATTTACAAATATAATTTTCTTCAGGGCTCTAGGTGATGCTGATCTTCTTTATCTTTAGTCTTTTGGGTTCCTGTGTAATTCACTTTGGGCAATATTTTCCTGAGGTATTTATACTGTCTGATTTTTTTTTCCCTGCAGAGTCTAATTTACATTTAATTTCATCCAGTGATGATGCTTTCATTTATATTTTTCATCCCTATGAGTTCCATCTGGCATTTATTTTATCTTCCAGCTTTCTTTTCTCATTATGTTTGTTTTCCTTTCCACCCATGAACATATTGAGCATACTTCTAATAGTTATTTTAACATCCAAGCTTGCTAATTTAATCATCACTGTCATTTCTGGATGTATTTTTATTAATAGAGAATTCTCTGGGTTGTGGCTCACATTTACATCTGGTCATAAAGAAATGAAAGTCGCCGGGGCCAAGGGGTGGGAGCGGGTGGGTAGGGGAGCAGGGCCGGGAGGGGGGAGGATATAGGAAACTTTCTGGATAACACTTGAAATGTAAATGAAGAAAATATCTAATAAAAGTTGAAAAAAAAAAAAAAGAAAGAAATGAAAGTCTTTTAGAATTAGCACTGATTACCCAGGAAAGAGAGAATATATGCTGGGTTTAGGAAATGCATTATTAGACTGAAGGAATTTATAGCATCAAAGCTGTGAACCCTGCTCCATTTACAATTATAAAACATTAAAGTCATAAAACCCTTGAGAAAATCCAGAAAATTAAAGAGATATTAAAATGCAAAATTAGAATTGAAAGTACAAAATCCAAGTGATACAAGTATACAAGAAATTGATAACAAAACATTAAATATATAAAGTGAAACTTATAATAAACTTATTTACAAAATTTTAACAATGGCTAACCAATAACATGAAACACATCCCAGTACGTTTGGGAAGATGCAATTTAATTGATGTTTTAATTTTAAAATACTGTTATTCTCTCTCTCTCTCTCTCTCTCTCTCTCTCTCTCTCTCTCTCTCTCTCTCTCTCATCCATCACATTCAAACTAGATGCCCCCAGGTGCTGGAAGAGAGCATCAACACTACAGAACTGAAGTGACAACTGTTTGGGAGACCCACAGGGGGTCTAGAAACTAAGCGGAGGTCCTCTGCATATACAGTGAGTGCTCTTAACTCATCTCTCCAGTACTGATTCCGTTTATTTCAAATGTTGAGCCCCAGGAGATGGCTCAGTGGGTAAAGGTGCCTGCTAACTGAATCTGTCCAGCTGAGTTTCATCCCCAAACCAAAATGGTAGAAGAAAAGTAAAGGTTGTTCTTTGATATTCACAAGTATGTTTGAGTGTGCCTTCTTGAATAGACATACACATACAAATAAACATATACACCATATGAAAATAAAGACTCGAGAATTACTGAATAAACATCTCTTGATAGATATGTGGATGAATATCTCTTGATAGATTTTCTAGACAAGTAAAAACTTATGTAGAATTGAAGATTAAAGAATAGGAACAACAATATGAACTAAGCAGAACCCCCAGTACTCGTGTCTCTAGCTCCATATGTAGCAGAAGATAGCCTAGTCGTCCATCATTGGGAGGAGAGGCCCCTTGGTACTGAAATCTTTATATGCCCCAATACAGGGGAACACCAGGGCCAAGAAGTGGGAGTGGGTGGGCAGGGGAGCAGGGAGGGGGTGGGGGTAGGGGNATAAGCACGGGTTTGTTTTATCCAGTTTCCACTGTATTTGGATATATTTCGATTTTTAATGGAGAGGTGCCTTCTTTGTAAATTATCATTTATTATCCATCATGTGTGTTTTAGTGGCAAGAAACGTCTGCATTTGTTCTATGTTCAATGGCTTGCCAAAAAGATCTGATGTAAGATACATGCCCAACATTTTGAAGAACATTTGATTTAACTAACCTATAGTGTTTTCTAATAATAGTTTTCAGACTAAGAGGAGAATTGGAAACATACTGAAATCTTTCAAAACCTGTAGAGATTTTGCTATTCTTATCTTAGGAAATAGTTGCTTTATGTACAGTCACAAATTTAAGAATGAATATTTGATTGTTGTAAGGATTCTAAAGAGCTGATCTGTTAACTTCAAAAAGGAAACACCCCCATGATAGTAAAAAGAAGCCTGTTCTGTAAAGCTTAAAATAATTTATCTTCTGTAGGAGAAAGGTTTGGCTGACCCACTCCCTGTCAAACTGTTAGAGGAATATATAAGTTCCGGTTTGTGAATTGATTTATATGTTAAATACACCATTTACTTGGCTTGCACAACATTAGAGGGAACATCACACTTTCAGAGTATATTTGACCCACCCAATGTAAGATCAAGGTGACAACATGGCTAACAGCTTTGGAGGGATGTATAGAAACACATCTGTTATCTGTAACCCTAATAGCCACAACTTGTGTTAATTTTTCAATTGGGTTATATATAATGTATTTCCCCTTCTGAGAAATGAGTTCTGTATAGATTAAATAGGTGGATATTAGCAGCAATTTAGAGCTGTTGGCATGATAGTTCTAATGTAAAAGAAAGTAAATGGCAAAAATCACACTTGTTTGAAAAACTCACCACACACACACAAAATTGACACTTCTGATGACTCGAAGAGTAACTCGACCAGGAAATTCTTGTTTTCTAAGTTACCTGGAACCAAATGAATATTGCTTACAGTTTTATTCTCAGATCTCCTCCTGAGTGAGCAATTTGAAATATATGTCCAATTGTTCTAGGCTTTGTATTACTCACTGAAATTGCTTTAAAAATAATACTTGCAGAAGAACAAAATGGCAATTATGAACTCTGGATAAAGAAACTTTATTTACATTAGCTTTAGTGCCAGACTACTCTTAGCCTTTGTTCCTCTCCAAAGTGATCCACTTTTGATGAAATGTAATATTATCATCCTAGCTCTGAGCCCTTCATGTTGGCTTTGTCTAGCATCTATTATCTCTGACTCAGAATTTGAGGGTTTAATATCCATTTCGAGACATGGACCCTGCTGTGCCTTAGTCACTAGTCGTTTCAAATGCATGTCATGTCTTACTTAGTCAGCTACTAAATTTCTCCTGGGGCTTTTCATCTCAAGACTTGTCATATCATGAAGTTGTGTCATGCTCCGCAATCATCAGAGAAACTTCTTGCAAGAGATGATAACAAATGCAGAGATGCATACCTGGACAAACTGGAGAGAGTAAGATGGCTTGGAATAATGTCTCAGTCAAATACTGCACCTCAGATAGAGAGCTTGTAAGAGCTCCTGAGGATGGTACACACCATGGAAACAAGGCCTTCTACTCACAGCAGTACTAAAGAGCTGTATTCCTGGGATGACAGGAGACAGTCTGCTTTCATTTGTCCAGATCCTGACTATAATCAGCACCGTTGACTTTCTGTTGGTTTAGTTCAGAATGCCCACATAGACTCAAATGCTGAATATTTGCTTCCCATTGTTTGTTTTCTATTTAGAAAGTCATTGAAAGTATGGTCTTGGAGAAGGCTTGGCATAAGGGTAGGCTCTGAGGATTCAAAGGGCTGGTGTCCTCCCCAGTCCCCCCTCTCTGTCTCCTACTTGTGAGTCAATATGTGAACTCCTAACTCTCCCCATCACTTTCCCTTTCCTTTTCCATTGTAGGCTAAACTCTGAGACTGTAAGCCCAATTAAAAGTTGTCTTTTTTTTAAAGATAAATTCCCCTAATTAGTTTTTTTCACAGATATAGAAAAATAACTAATAGAGACATTGATGCAAATTTGCATAATAAAAGTGTGTGGATAAAATACACAAAATATAAAGTCTTAGTGTTTTTTATCTAATAAGTTAAATATAGGTTGTTTATATAAATTTCCCATGTTAGGAACAGTTAAACTTCAGAATATGCTTACTTGTTTTTTTTTAATGTATCTGAGTTAATTCTGTCATGTGGAATTTTTATACAAATGTACAAAACTATAGAATTTTCAGCTTTACATTGATGACATTGGTCTTAAAAATCAAACAGTTTTTTTTTTTTTTTAATTTTAGATAGGACAGAATCTTTTTTTTTTAAGATTTATTTATTTATTATATGTAAGTACACTGTAGCTGTCCTCAGACACTCCAGAAGAGGGCATCAGATTTTGTTACGGATGGTTGTGAGCCACCATGTGGTTGCTGGGATTTGAACTCGGGACCTTCGGAAGAGCAGTCAGTGCTCTTAACCACTGAGCCATCTCTCCAGCCCCATTGCTTCTCAACCTTTTGGCTAAGATAAAGTGTAGGTAGGACATAATCTATCCTCATAACATAGGTATACCACACTTAGGCATATACACAAAAGATTCCCTACCATACCACAGGGGCATGTGCTCCACTATGTTTATAGCTGCCTTGGTAGCCAGAAGCTGGAAACAATCCAGATGTCCGACAATGGAGGAATGGATTCAGAAAATGTGGTTCATTTCCACTGTGTAATACTACTCAGCTATTAAGAATGAGGATATCATGAGTTTTTCACACAAATGGGTAGAACTAGAAAATATCATCCTAAGTGAGGTAACTCTGACCCAAAATGACATGCATGATATGTACTCACTAATTAGTGAATATTAGCCAAGAAAGTACAGAATACCCAAGATACATTCCACAGAACTCAAGATGGTTAATAAACTGAAGTACCCAAGATAGGTGATCAAGAATGAACAGATGAGTCTAGTGTATAAAGAAGGACTACCATCTCTAGAATGCCACTGCTGTGATAAAAACTATATCCAAAAATGGGGACATATTTTGAGTTTTCAGCTCAAAGCTCCACATCAAAGTCCATCATTGAGGAAGTCAGGGCAGAAATTCATGGCAGTAACCTGAAGGCAAGAACCAATGGCAGTGCTGTGGAGGAGACCTTTCTACCTGCTCTGTCTGTTTTCTACCTGCTCTGTCTGCTTTCTACCTGCTCTGTTTACTTTCTATAGTACCAATGACTGCTATCTCAGAGTGTTGCCTCCCACAGTAAGCTGGGCTCTTCTACATCAATCATCAAGCAAGGAAAAGCAGCACATGTTTGCTCCCAGGCCACACTTTCTCAGTTGAGGGTACTTCTCGCCCTATAACTCTGGATAGAATTAGTTGAAACAATGCTATCCAGCCAGCAACTTAGAGCTGGAACCCCAAGGTGTCTGATGAAAGGTAATGTAGTTACAGATGCAACTACAATGAGGGGGTCTACATTTCTTGCATTTATTTAGCTTTCCTCATCAAGAATATCTCCTGTTCTGTATACCTCACTGTAGCACCAAGTGTCAGGACTTTATAACTCTTCTAATAATCATTTTAGGAATAAATTACAATTTGTGGTAGTATCACATATACTAAGCTTAGTACTGAGATATAGCAGTGAATAAAGAGAAACCTGGCTTTGAGAAGTTCTCATGAATGGTTTGCAAGGCATGTGTAAGGTAATAAAAGCTATGGTATTTGAATGCTTGCATTTTGAAGTTTTCAAATATTAATCACTACATCTATGCTTCCCTTTTTACAAACATTACATACGGAGAGATATAATTCCAAAGTCTATAAAAAGATTATGAATTTGATAATCAAAAATTCATAGGGCCGGGTGTGGTGGCGCACGCCTTTAATCCCAGCACTTGGGAGGCAGAGCCAGGCGGATTTCTGAGTTCGAGGCCAGCCTGGTCTACAGAGTGAGTTCCAGGACAGCCAGGGCTATACAGAGAAACCCTGTCTCGAAAAACCAAAAAAAAAAAAAAAAAAAAAAAAAAATTCATTGAAATCTAGTGTTAAATTCATACCCTATCCTTCAGTTTGGTGCAGAGAATACTTAGCACAGAAGCAAAGTAGGATATTTCAAGGTTTCAAACTGTGTAAATGAAAACCAAGCTAAAGTCTTCCATAAACTAAAGAAACGTGTCAGTAGAAGGAAGGTTTGTAGGCACTTTCTTTCTTTCTCTCTCTTTCTTTCTTTCTTTCTTTCTTTCTTTCTTTCTTTCTTTCTTTCTTTCTTTCTTTTTTCTTTCACTTTTCTTTTATTTGATATTTTCTTTATTTACATTTCAAATGTTATCCCCTTATCTGATTTCCCCTCCATTAACCCCTATCCTATCCCCCTCCCCCAGCATCTATGCTGGTGTTCTACCACCCACAGACACAGGAAAGCCTCCCTGCCCTGCCATTCCTCACACTGAGACATCAAGCCTTCAAGGGCCTCTCCTCCCATTGGTGCCTGACAAGGCCATCCTCTGCTACATATGCAGCTGGAGCCAAAGGTCAGTCCATGTCTATTCTTTGTTTGGTGGTTTATTCCCTGGGAGATCTGGTGGGGGGAAAGGGGGTCTGGCTGGTTGATACTGTTGTTCTTCCTATGAGTTTGCAAACTCCTTCAGCTTCTTCAATCATTTCTCTAACTCCTCCATTGGGGATCCTGTGCTCGGTCCAATGGTTGGGTATGAACATCTGCCTCCAGGTTCTATCAGAGCCTCTCAGGAGACAGCTATATCAGACTTCTGTCAGCATACAGTTCTTTGCATCCACAATAGTGTCTGGTTTGGTGACTGTATATGGGATGGATTCCCAGGTGGGGCAGTCTCTGGATGGCCTTACCTTCAGTCTCTGCTCCAAACTTTGTCTCTGTATTTCCTCCTTTGAGTATTTTGTTCTCCACTCTAAGAAGTATTGAAGCATCCACACTTTGGTCTTCCTTCTTGAGCTTCATGTGGTCTGTGAACTGTATCTTGGGCATTTCGGACTTTTGAGCTAATATCCACTCATCAATGAGTGCATACCATGTGTGTTCATTTGTCATTGGATTACCTCTCTCAGGATGATATTTTCTAGTTCCATCCATTTGCCTGAGAATTTTATGAAGTCATTGTTTTTAGTAGCTAAGTAGTACTATATTGTGTCAATGTGCCACATTTTTCTGTATCCATTCCACTGTTGAAAGACATTTAGGTTCTTTCCAGCTTCTGGCTATTATAAATAAGGCTGCTATGAACATAAAAGAGTATGAATACTTGTTATATGTTGGAGCATCTTTTGGGTATATTTCCAAAAGTTGTATAGCTGGGTCCTCAGGTAGTAGTATTCCCAGTTTTCTGAAGAACCTCCAGACTGATTTCCAGAGTGGTTGTATCAGCTTCCAATCCCACCAACCAAAAACTGTATGGTATTGGTACAGAGACAGGCAGATAGATCAATGCAATAGAATCGAGGACCCAGAAATGAACCCATGCACCTATTGTCATTTGATCTTTGACAAAGAAGCTAAAACCATCTAGTGGAAAAAAGACAGAATTTTCAGCAAATGATGGTGGTTCAACTGGTGGTTAACAATGTAGAAGAATGCAAATGGATCCATTCTTATCTCCATGTACAAAGCTCAAGTCTAAGTGGATCAAAGACCTTCAGATAAAACCAGATACACTGAAACTAATAGAGGAGAAAGTGGGGAAGAGCCTCAAACATATGCGCACAGAAGAAAATTTCTTAGACAGAGCACCAATGGATTAAAATCTAAGATGAAGAATCAACAAATGAGACCTCATAGAATTGTAAAACTTTTGTAGACAAAGGACACTGTCAATAGGACAAAACTGCAACCAATAGATTGGGAAAAGATCTTTACCAATCCTACATTCAATGGAGAGCTAATATACAATATATACAAAGAACTCAAGAAGATACACTACAGAGAATCAAATAACCCTATTAAAATGAGGTACAGAACTAAACAAAGAATTATCAGCAGAAACAGAAAGGTAGATCAATGGAATAGGATCGAAGACCCAGAAATGAATCCACACACCTATGGTCACATGATCTTTGACAGGGAGCTAAAACTATCCAGTGGAGAAAGGACAGCATTTTCAACAAATGGTGCTGGCACAACTGGCTGTTATCATGTAGAAGACTGGGAATTGATCCATTCTTATCTCCTTGTACAAAGGTCAAGTCTAAGTGGTTGAAGGATCTCCACATAAAACCAGAGACACTGAAACTTATAGAGGAGAAAGTGGGGAAAAGCCTCGAAGATATGGGCACTAGGGAAAATTCCTGAATAGAACAGCAATGGCTTGTGCTGTAAGATCAAGAATTGACAAATGGGACCTCATAAAGTTGCAAAGCTTCTTTAAGACAAAAGACACTGTCAACAAGACAAAAGGGCCACCAATAGATTGGGAAAGGATCTTTACCAATCCTAAATCAGATAGGGGACTGATATCCAATATATATAAAGAACTCAAGAAGGTGGACACCAGAAAATCAAATATCCCCATTAAAAATTGGGGCACAAGCAAGATAGTGCTGAAAGGGCCCGGATATAGCTGTGTCGGGGGAAACTATACCAATGCCTGGCAAACATGGAGGTGGAAGCTCACAGTCAGCTATTAGATGGAACACAGCATTCCCAAGGAAGAAGTAGCTAGAGAAAGTACCCAAGGAGCTGAAAGGGTCTTCAACCCTCTAGGTGGAAGAATAACCATGAACTAACTAGTACCCCCTGAGCTCATGTCTCTAGCTGCATATATAGAAGAGGATGGCCTCGTTGGCCATCAGTGGAAAGAGAGGCCCCTTGGTCATGCAGACTTTATATGCCCCAATACAGGGTAACGCCAGGGCCTAGAAGTGGGAGCGAATGGGTAGGGAAGAAGGGCTGGGAGGGGGGAGGGTATAGGGAACTTTCTGGATAACACTTGAAATGTAAATGAAGAAAATATCTAATAAAAGTTGAAAACAAATGTGGGGCACAGAGTTAAACAAAGAATTCTCTACTGAGGAATACTGAATGGCTGAGAAGCACCTAAAAAAGTGTTCAACATCCTTAATCATCAGGGAAATGCAAATCAAAACAACCCTGAGATTCCACCTCACACCAGTAAGAATGGCTAAGATCAAAAAATCAGGTGACAGCAGATGCTGGCATGGATGTGGAGAAAGGGGAACAATCCTCCACTGTTGGTGGGACTGCAAGCTTGTTCAACCACTCTGGAAATCAGTCTGGCGGTTCCTCAGAAAATTGGACATAGTACTACCGGAAGATCCAGCAATACCTCTACTTGGCATATATCCAGAAGAGGTTCCATCTGGTAATAAGGACACATGTTCCACTATGTTCATAGAAGCCTTATTCATAATAGCCAGAAGCTGGAAAGAACCCAGATGTCCCTCAACAGAGGAATGGATACAAAAAATTTGGTACATTTACACAATGGAATACTACTCAGCTATTAGAAACAATGAATATATGAAATTCCTAGGCAAATGGATGGATCTGGAGGGTGTCATCCTGTGTGAGGTAACCCAATCACAAAAGAACTCACATAAAATGTACTCACTGATATGTGGATACTAGCCCAGAAGCCTAGACTACCAAAGATACAATTCACTAAACACATGAAACTCAAGTAGAACGAAGTTCAAAATGTGGTCTCTTCGCCTCTTCCTAGAATTAAGAACAAAGCACACATTGAAGGAGTTACAGAGATCATGTGTGAAGCTGAATCAAAAGGATGGACCAACCAGTGACTGCAGCTCCCAGGGATCCTTCCCATAATCAGCCACCAAAAATAAACACTATTGCATATGCCAGCAAGATAATGCTGAAAGGGCCCTGATATAGCTGTCTCTTGGGAGGCTATACCAGTGCCTGGCAAACAGGGAAGTGGATGCTCACAGTCAGCTATTAGTTGGAACATAGGACTCCCAAGGAAGGAGCTAGAGAAAGTACCCAAGGAGCTGAAGGCGTCTTCAACCCTATAGGTGGAAGAATAACATGAACTAACTAGTTCCCCCTGTGCTCATGTCTCTAGCTGCATATATGGAAGAAGATGGCCTAGTTGGCCATCATTTGGAGGAGAGGCCCCTTGGCCATACAGACTTTATATGCCCAAGTACAGGGGAACGCCAGGGCCATTATGTGGGAGGGTGTGGGTAGGGGAGCAGGGCGGGGATGGGGGAGGGTATGAGGAAATTTCTGGATAACATTTGAAATGTAAATGAATAAAATATCTAATAAAGAGAAAAAAAAAGAATTCTCAGCTGAAGAATCTCAAATGACTGAGAAGCACTTAAAGTAATGTTCAATATCCTTAGTCATCAGGGACATGCAAATCAAATAACCCTGAGATTCCATCTCACTCTATTCAGAGTGACTAAGATCAAAAACTCAGGTGACAGAAGATGCTGGTGAGGATGTGGAGGAAGAGGAACACTCCTAAGTTGCTGGTGGGATTGCAAGTTGTGGGCATCTTCTTATCTCATACTTTATAGGAATATGGCATCTAGGGGGGGAGGGGCTGCAGCTTTAGATTCATGAAGACACCAGCATTTACCCAAAGACAGACTTGCTGAACTATCACAATTTTTGCAGCTATAAATTGAAAACAACAATCACAAAAAAACCCAAGATGCCTCGTTTATTAACTCATTTTTTTTGTATATTGGAGGAAGAAAATCAGAACAACCCCAGAGGACAACGTCTACATTTGGTTCTGTGCTACTTTAACAGGTTGCCTGACAATGCTTGTGGGGGATGATAACATGCTAAGTGCTAAGGCAGTACATTTGTGATGTAATCCCAAGTTTTTAGAAATGTTAATTTTCAGAAAGACAGGAGAGTTGTTTTATTTTTAGGGAAAGAATGATAGGTAGTCTGTTCTGATTTTCACAGAGATAAGGTAGCCTGTCAGATGTCCCTGAACTCCCATTGGAAATGAGCTCCTGTTAGGACTGTTGGTACCCAACCTCTGTAGAGAAAACCCACTGAAAGATAAGAAAATGGCCTGAGTTAAGGCCGAGGATTTTGCCAGAGAGGAGGCAGTGAGAGAAAGGGATGATCTGATCATACATTCGGGAATGACAGGTGATCCTCCATAAGTTCAGAGGTTCAGTTCTGATGTCTGATTCCACAGCTAAAAGGATTAACACTACTTCCAAAACTTATTCTCAATCCAAGATAACTAGAGTCATTACAAAAAGAGAAGATGGATGTCACAATAAGAATATATCAATTTTATTCTTTAATTTTGTGGAAGGTTTTTAATTGTTTTTCTTTGTTCTAAAATTGCTAGAAAGTGTGTGTGTATTTAATCTATAATTTTGTCCCTAAACTAGGTGCTTGGTTCCAGTTCCTAACTGTAGTTGAAAAATTGACTTTCACTATTGAAGTTTGACAGTATGAATTAATTTTAACATCACAGGCTACATAATTTTCCTGACTGCCAAACACTCAGCTTTAGTTGCTGTCTATAATTGGCACAGGATTTGGCATATCAAAAATGAACAAAAGCACCAGATAAACAAAGCAAAACAGAATTCAGACACACTCTCTCCACACAAAACAATCATGTCGGAAATGGGGCCAATTCTGCTTGCTGCCAAAACTAACAATTATCTGTGTGCTGTACAAAGTGTGATCTGCAGGCCTGGGGCAGCAGGACCACAGCAAGCACATGAGGAATAGAGATGATCATGGCTCACCACAAACAGATGTTTTGATAGCCTGGCGAACAAGTTCTTAGGGAATTCCTGTGTCCATTAAGTTTTGAAGACCAAACTGCTCTTTTTATTCCTTGAGACTATTTTATCAGTAGTCCTTAAGTCGTTAATTCCCTTGACTTCAATATTAAAAGATCGTGAGTTTCTTCATTTCATAAATGAAAACACAATATGTTCCTCATATATTCTTAGCTGTGTCAAATAAGTAGCCAATGTGCAAATGCTTAAGTCCTTCTTAGAAGAGGGAACAAAATACTCATGAGAAGAAATATGGAGAGAAAGTGTGGAGCAGAGACTGAAGGAAGGGCTATCCAGAGACTGCTCCACCTAGGCATCCATCCTACATACAGACACCAAACCTAGACACTATTGTAGATACCAAGAAGTGCTTGCTGACAGGAGCCTAATATAGCTGTCTCCTGAAAATCTCTGCCAGACCCTGATAAATACAGAGGCAGATACTTGCAATCAACCATTGGACTGAGCACAGGGTCCCCAATGGGGGAGTTAGATAAAGGACTGAAGGAACTGAAGGGGTTTGCAGCCCCATAGGAACAAAAATATCAACCAACCAGACCTTCTCTCAGAGCTCCCAGGGACTAAACCATCAACCAAAGAATACACATGGAGTGACCCATGGCTCCAGCCTCATACGTAGCACAGGATGGCCTTGTTGGGTATCAATGGGAGGAGAGGCCCTTAGTCCTGTAAAGGCCAAGTGTAGGGGAATACCAAGGAAGGGAGGTGGGAGTGGGTGGGTGGGTAGGTGGGAGCACCCTTATAGAAGCAGGGAGAGGGGATAGAATACAGGGTTTCTGAGGGGGGGTGGACCAGGAAAGGGGGTAACATTTGAAATGTAAATGAATAAAATAGCCAATGAAAAAGTAAGCAGCAAAATGAGTAACTTCTTCACCATAAAAACAAATTAAGATATAATCTGATCAGATACTTAATTTGCCTATCATACAAAGACCAGAACACTATTCATAAGAGTTATGGTATAGATGAATGTTTTTTAAAAGACTAAAATATGTGAGCATTAGGTTAAAAGCGATTTCAATAAAAATACTGAGCGTATATGAAATGAGGCTATCATCTGGTCTTCTGAGCGTTTGTTTTATTAAAGGAAGCACACTCCTCTGCTTGTTGTTCCATCTTCCTGGTCTTTCCTGCTTTGCTTTGCTTTTTTCACTCTGGTTTACAGAAGTAGCTGAGACTTGGAACAGGCAGAAAGAGAGATGAAAGGCTGACAGAATCGGTGCATTAATAGAACCAAAGCAAGCGAGAGATGTCAGCAAGCCATACAGCTTCTGGGGAACATTCCAAAGGTGATCGTGGTGCTTTCAAACATAAAACAAGTTTCTAAGCATAAAACATAAGTTTACCTTTAAGTAATCAAACTACCCCAGTGCTAATTTCAATATTATTTGGAAGAGATAAAAGTATATAAAAACAACAACAACAAATACAAGCCAGGACAGGTGCATCCATTAACATTAATTTTGATCAAATCAATCAAAATCCTAACATCATCAGAGAAGCTTATAAGGCTAAGAAATTGTTAAGAGTTGATGAATGCTGTCAGAAGCAGCAGCGGTTTTCTTCGCAGATATAACCTTGTTAGGATCCCATGCTCCAGTGGATGAGCCCTAATTCACGCAAATATCAGCAACAACAATTTGACCATGTTTTTGTTGTTTTGTTTTGTTTTTTTAAAGAGAGCACATGAAGTTGGGAAGGCCATGTGTAGTGTGAAGATAGATCTAGAAATAGCTAGATGAGAAAGACAAGGGGGTGGATTGATCAAAATATATTACATTTGCATATAAAATTCACAAATGAAAATAAAATATATAATGTTAATATATGGTATCAAGAACTGAAATGATCATACATTTAAATTTAGCTCTAATTGGTTTATTGTTACAGTATAATTAGTATAATTGGATGATATGCATATAATATATATATATATATATATATATATATATATACTCTTGAATTTGATTTCTAAAATTAAATTTATGAAAATTATTATGGTTTGTGAAAATCACCTGTTTATGAATGCAGAATTTATAGTATGCAACTAAACAAAAAAGGTTGTGCAACTATCAGATTTGTTAAACATATTACGTTATACTAATTCTGTAGAATGATGAAAATTTTTTGCAGTAATAGAGTTATTATTTTCTAATAATAATGAGAGAATGCAAAGAAAAAATGAGTTTTTATGTTAAAATATTTTATCATCAGCCTGGCATGGTGGCGCACGCCTTTAATCCCAGCACTCAGGAAGGAGAGGCAGGTGGGTTTCTGAGTTTGAGGCCAGCCTGGTCTACAAAGTGAGTTCCAGGACAGCCAGGGCTATACAGAGAAACCCTGTCTCAAAAAACAAAAAACAAAAAACAAAAACAAAAACAAAAACAAACAAACAAAAAAACAAAAAACAAACAAACAAAAATTTATCATCATTGTTTCCTTATTTCTGTCTCACAGTTTTGGATTAATAGATTTGGCTGGGTAATAGGTAAAGTACTTGACAAGAGAACACTAAGACTGAGTTCACATCCCCAGAACCCACATAAAAGCTGAGGAGGCATGGTAGCCTCCATATAATCCTAAAACTCACATGGTGGAGAAAGAGGCTCTCCAGAGCAAACTGGATAGCTATTCTAGAGGAATTCGCAAACTCTAGATCATCGTTTCTCAACCTGTGGGTCTTGACCACTTTAACGTTTGCATACCATAATATCATGCATATCAGATATTATATTACATTCTTTTCTATTTCTTTCTTTCTTTTTTTTTTTTTTTTTTTTTTTTTTTTTTTTTTTTTTTTTTTTTTTTTTTTTTTTTTTTTTTTTTTTTTTTTTTTTTTTTTTTTTTTTTTTTTTTTTTTTTTTTTTTTTTTTTTTTTTTTTTTTTTTTTTTTTTTTTTTTTGTACATAAGGTTTCTCTGTGTAGTCCTGGCTGTCCTGGAACTCACTCTGTAGACCAGGCTGGCCTCGACCTCAGTAATCCACCTGCCTCTGCCTCCCAGATGCTGGAATTAAAGACATGTGCCACCACTGTCTGGTCTATATTACATTCATAACAGTAACAAACTACAGTTCTGAGGTGGCAACATAATAATTTTATGGTTGGGGGTCATGACAACATCAAGAAGTGTATTAGTGTCTCAGTGTCAGAAAAGTGAAGAACCGCTGTTCTAGATTCTGGTGAGAGCTTCAGAAATTCATATAAAGTAAAACATAATTGAGTAAGGGACTCAGCATCAGCTTCTGACAATACATGGTCACATACTTGTATATGTGTACATGCACATAGTTGGGAACTCTGTGCATATACTTGTAAATTTCTGTGTGCATGATGCACAGAGAAAAACTAATTTAATGGATGTACATTTTTCCAATAGAAAAGCAGTTAATTTATTTAGATGCTATGCTAACCTAAAGATACATTTTACTTATTCCATATTATCAATATTTTTAAATAGAAAAAATAGAGCATATTTATTGCATTTCATGAAGGTACAAGAAATGAGTCTATTTACATCCAAGTCAACATCACTGTATTTGGAATCTAGTATCATATCAAATCTAATCAATTCTTTGAAAAATTTGGACCACTTGTATGATTGTAGATAAAAACTTATCACTTTCCAAATGACATACTCTTTTAGGAAGACTTTTAAACTTTATTTTTTCAAAAATTTTAGCTCTCATACTTGTCTATGTGCATGACAAAATTTCTAGTATCACTAAGCAAACCAGTACAATTTGTACTAATTTATCATATATGTATGTATGTATGTATGTATGTATGTATGTATGTATCTATCTATCTATCTATCTATCTATCTACCTATCCATCATCTACTATCTATCTGTTTTCTCTATATCTATATATGTGTGTGCATATGTACATACATATGTATGTATGAGCTATCTATCTATCTATCTATCTATCTATCTATCTATCTATCTATCTTTCTATTATTTGATCTATCAATGGATATCTATCTATCTATCTATCTATCTATCTATCTATCTACCTTCTATCTATACAATATGTGTATCTTCCTACTATCTCTTATATATCTCTCAATCAAACTAGCATTTTTATATCTATTCATTTTAACTTCTCAAATCACCTTTCTGTATTTCCTTCATTGTCTGAAAATTAGATCCTAAAGATGTCAAGTGAGGCTTAAATATGTATATACTCCAGAGTGGAGTTCCAGATTTATCAGTGTGGTACTGAAAAGAGTTATTGATCTTTAATTTATTATTGTTATTATTATTAGTTATTTGATCTTTAACTTTCTTTCTTTCTTTCTTTCTTTCTTTCTTTCTTTCTTTCTTTCTTTCTTTCTTTGATCTTTGTTCTATTAACAGTTAAAGAATCCCCAATTTTAGTGGGGATTTGAGAGATGAGGTTTTCTAGCAGAGCAGGAGTTGATGGTCTGGTGGGTATGAGAAGATTTCTGGACAACTGGGAGGAGAAAAGACATCTTGCAGCTGAGCTCAATACTTACAGACCCATAGAAACTTTCTGTTGTGGGCAGTGTTATTAATGCATACATGTGCAAAAATTTCTGCAGATAACTTGACATGAGAAAGGAGTAGATTGTGAGAGTTGATAAAAGAGTCCTAATGAAGAAATATATGCAGAAATGACTCTATGTAAATATTTATTAATAGATTAGATAAAGATAAATGAGGAATAAAAGTCAATATGCTAAATGCCAAATAAATATTTTAGAAGCCTTATATTCCATCCATGTATATAAAAGGAATGTGGGGGGGGGAGAGGGAGAGGGAGAGGGAGAGGGAGAGGGAGAGGGAGAGGGAGGAGACTACTCTTTTACACATGGTTTTGAAGAACTTTCTAGCTTTGGACACCTGAAAGTCAGAGGATGATTCATTTCCAATAACTTGTATGAGTACTTGAACAAAGGAAGTCTATAGCTACCTCAGACAGTTCTAGTCTCTTCTCTTACCTGATCTTATTCTGAGGGTTAAATGTTGAGTGACATTCAGGCCATGTGCTGCACTCTTCTTTTACTTCTGGCCACAAGTCACTGGCTATCCACAGAGGAAAGGCAATGGAAATCTTTAATTTGGTCTGAAGAAGTGTTTATTCTTTTAAATGTAGATTTAAAATATATGTAATATATATAATACCATTATAATATATTATATTTACTAATTATATTATATTAAATATATAATGTTTTAAATACTTAATACAACCTGTTTAATCTGTAAATCGTAACTTTTATGGATATTTTCAGGGCTGATCATTTAGTTTCAGAGAACTTACTGGCATACTCTTTTCTGGAGAAGACAATTCTTTGACCTGTAGCATTCTTTAGTAGCCTATATTTCTTTGTCTAGGGTTAGGACCTCCTGGATTTTCTCCACATCAATCTTACAAGGTCTATTGGCATCATTCTTGTTCATATACTCTTTAGGCAGTCAATTTTTTTAAAAGAAATTATTCCCTTTGAAGAATGAAAGTAGTTTTTTTTCCCATTGCATAAAATGTCTTCCCAATAGTTCTCCTTCAGAAGGAAAAAAATCATTTAATTAATCAACTGCTTTAAAGATTCTTATTATGTCTTTCCTACAAATGAAAACTAATCTTGGCAAGTATGCTGAAATGTCCTTACAAAATCAGAGACCAAGTGCAAATGGCATATAGAGTAATCTTAATCTACTTATCATATGATAAAGTCATCTGTCGTGGAAACTATGATGTATATACTCTCTTTCTTATCTTACAGTTAATAGAATTACTGTTTTACCTCAAAGATAATTTTTATGTTTTATTTAACTGAAAAAAATTCTTCATGGAACTTAACTTGAGTGTTTCCTGACTCACAGGCATTTGAACTAGTGACCAGCGTCTCTTGCTTTCACATCTTCCTCTTATATAAGTGGGTGTAATTATTTAATACAGGTTTGATATAGAGAAATCGACTCTTTTTTTTTCCCTTCGAGACAGAGTTTCTCTATGTAGCCCTGGCTGTCATGACACTCTCTGTAGACCAGACTGGCCTCAAACACAGAAATCTGCCTGTCTCTGCCTCTGCCTCTCAAGTGCTGGGATTAAAGTCGTGTGCCACCACTGCCTATCTAGAAATTGACTCTTTACTTTCATTTAAATTCCAAGTTAAACTAATGTGAAAAAAGAAACCATATTGATAGGGAGCCTATACACTCATTACCAACTACATAATTTTTATTCCCTTTTAAATAACATGTATAATTAAAACCCTGAAAATACAACACTTAAAACAGAAAGTAAATTAACTTATTTCCTGTTGCATATGACTTTATGAAACATCAAACACATTAACCCATAAATAAGTATTCATTGGACAGTTATTCATTCTTTCAAATATATATTGAGCTTTGCAAATAGGCAGTAGGGTAATAAGCATGCATATTGGCTTCTCAAATGACATGTTTCATATAAGCACAATGTGAACATGGTTTGAGTCCTTCATGGTTACCAAGAATTGCATTGTTGATAGGATAGAGATTAACATGCCCATGCTGACCTCTTCCTCACAGTAGGGTTAGCAAATATGCTAATCTTATCAAAAAATTTACAATGACTGAATTGCAAAAAAAAAAAAAAATCCAGATATAGTGTTATGGACTCAAACAGATGAATCATGTGGAAATAGGAGCTACTTTAGACACAGGAAATGGACAGAAATGGGGCATTAGAATATTATCCAAATACTGAAAGCTCTATTGTTCAACTATCTCTCTCTATCCTCTGGATACTCAATATGAAATCAGTATGTAGAAACAGAATTTTGCAGGTATGCAGCTCCCACACATTATAAAAGAGATCCTTCCATATCTCAGGTCTGTACAGGGGTTTGGTATTACAACATCATTAGTCTTTCAACTACTCTCATGTTCCACTACAGCGACTCTTTTGTAGAGAAGAAAGTATAAAACTATATATTTTTCTCCATTACCCATCTGCAGGAACTCTGATCTAATATTTTTTTACTGTCCTCTCAACAGTAATTCTCATCCTTTTTCAATCTAAAGATCAGATTCCATCATAGAGGAATAGAATCCAAAATCAGGAGTTAGATATTTACATCTTGGGTCAGATATGTGCTGCTTCTGCCAGGGCTTCACCTTATATCTCTAAACATCTCTTTGCTCTTAAATCCAAATCATCCATTAATTTGTATGAATATTACCAAATGCTCAGAGTTATATCTACAGTTTCTCTACTTTAAACACAATTTTCCATCTACAAGTATTGGATAGCTCATCATAACTTTACTATTTGTGTAGTCTCCTTTCCTCACCAACTAGAGGGTGACATCTCAAGAGAAAGACTTGGATTTTGGCACCTTTCTAGATCATTTAACAGTGTGGCTCACAGTGAATGCAAGGTGATTAGAAAGAGGACTTGATATTCATGGATTAGTTAAGATTATTTCAAAGTTTTATACTAGTTATATATTATACATGAATAATAAAGCTGAATTTATAATGTAAAAATAATTTCTAAGTTGTAGTGATGAAAGATTTCCATTAACTTATTTAAGTGAACTTTAAGAAGCTTAAAACCTGGGCACAGTGGTATATATTAGTGAGCCCAGCATTTGGGAGGTAGAGGCAGAAGGATTAGGAATTATAGGCTATGTAGTGAGTTCAAGGCTAGCATAAGCTACATGAAGCCCCACATCAAAACAATAACACATGAGGCATAGGAAAAATGGGAAAACTTAAATCAATATCATATGTCATTTAGAGTTAGATGATACTAAATGTCTTTATTAAAAAGGGAAAGGTAATTATTACACTTTCACTCTGTAGCAGAAGCCTAAATTTCTAACCAGCAAATGAAGGACTGACTAGATGTTCAACTACACTGTGGTAAACATTTTTCTTTTTAATTTACTTATTTGTTTATTTAACATGATAATAAAAACCCATTTATCTATTCTGTAGGATGTCAAAGATAATGATGTCCCCATCAAAGTTTGGATATTATTCCAGAAAGGTCTTCTAATATCTTGTGCGATCCAATTTCCACATTCATGATATGATGTTTGAGTTATTGCTTTAATTTGTGTTTCCTTGAGGGCACTGGCCCATGAGTAATCCTGACAGAGGACATTTGTTTTCTGTGCCGATCCTCTCACCTGTGTAGTTACAAAGCTGGGTGCCAGTGCCACATGGCCAAGCATCTGTCTCAGGGTAGGACAGCCTGCCCTTCTCTTGGTAATATATGTCACCAGCTGCCATTTCTATGAGCAATGTGATTTTTGAAACATATTTTTCAGAAGGTGTTGACTTCATTCCTTTCCACCACTCAATGGCTTCTCTTTCCAATGTCCAATTTTCCCTGAAGTGTTCATGGACTAAATAGCCTAAGATAAAAGAAAAGAAAAGAAAAGAAAAGAAAAGAAAAGAAAAGAGGAAAGGAAAGGAAAGGAAAGAAAAGAAAAGAAAAGAAAAGAAAAGAAAAGAAAAGAAAAGAAAAGAAAGGAACAACAAAAAGGTCTTCTGCATTGATTGACACCTTGAAGACTTGGTTCTTGCCTTCCAGGCAATGTTGTGACAAGGAAGGACAGGGATTTCCAGAAGAATTTGGTACATTCTAGGCCTTATTTCTGTTGCTTCAACTGCATGTGAAGACAGTCTTAGAATCCTGTCCAATCATAGCCATCAGGGCTCCTAGTCTGTTGGTCTTGACCTTATTCTTTTTCTTCTGGTTCAAAGGCAGTGGTGATCCAGAATTATTCATGACATTTCTAGAAGGAGCAGGCTCTAGAGCTTTATAATTTTAATGAATCTAGGGGTTAATCCCAAGACATTCTAGGTACTCTAAAAACTTGTTTATTTAAAAATTCTTCCACAATATGGCAGAAACTTTCAGGAATGTATGGCACAGTTTTTAAAGGTTTTGCCTAGGATTCCATCTCTTCCCAATAAACAAGTGTCAACATAAGAAGACCTGTATAGTGTTGGACAAGGGAGATAGCTCAGCCAATAAAATACTTGACTTCTAAACATGAGGGTATGATGAGTTATTCTTATGACAGTACTGTGGAGGACCAGACAAGCACATCATTGTGGCTAGCTGTACAGCCAGCTAATGGTGATCCCAAGGACAGGGAGAGACTTTGTCTCAACAAAAATAAGAGAGATGGCTCCTAAAGAATGATACTGTGCTTGTGCTTTTGTTTTATGTGCAGAAACACAGAGAAAGAAGGAGGGGAGGTAGGGTGAGGGATGTAGGCAAGAAAGGAAAGCACAGGAAAGAGAGGAAAGGAGATAGAGATAGAAATGTCCCACAGAGCCTAAGACCCAATGCCCGAGTGTAGGGAAATGCCAGGACAGGGAAGCAAGGTGGGTGGGTGGGTGAGTAGGGAAAAGGGAGATGGGATAATGGGGTTTTTAGAGGGGAAATGAGAAAAGGGGATGAAATTTGAAATGTAAGTAAAGAAAATAATGAAAAAAATGAAAAAATGTAACATAAGTATGCATCTCTGCCTTCTACTTATTTTTGGTTTTATTGAAAAAGACCATCTTTAATGGCATCTGCTTGCTTTGCATATTAATCTATCTGTCAAATGTTTTTCAGACTTCTTGGTGATGAGTGCAATCTTCCTTGTGTTTTCATTCAGAAGTTAGTTCATCATCTCCAGGCATACAATTAATGGCTGCGTCTTGTGTGTGGCTTGTTCTCCATTAGTTGCCTAATTTGGATGGATAGTTTTAAAGTCAACTAGATACAACCTAGAACCACCTGGATAAATTCCTCTGAGTACGTCTGTGAGAGATCATCTTAAATACATTAATTAATGTGCATAAACTGCCCCCAGACCCCTCCAAAGGTACTGCTATAGTGCCTGGGAAGTGTTAGAAATCCCCACAAAACAGACAAGAGCTGATAAGATTCAACTCACAGCAGGGTCTTTATTCAAGCTAGCTCAGGCCACTGCAGGATGTTTTTTGGTGGTGAGAAGCCTCAATCTACTATAGCCTTTAGCATAATTGGTCGGTGCTGGGAGTTAAGTCATAAAATAAAAACTGAATTTTCTTTTATTTTTTTTCTAAATCTATTTATACCAAGGTTTTTTATTATTATTAGATATTTTCTTTATTTACATTTCAAATAGTTTCACCTACTAGTTTCACCTCTGAAAACACCCTATCCCCCCCCCCTGCTCAGCAACCCATCCCACTCCTGCTTCCTGGCCCTGGCATTCCCATATACTGGGGCATAGAACCTTCATAGGTTCAAGGACCTCTCCTCCCATTGATGATCAACTAGGCCATCCTTGCTACATATGCAGCAGGAACCATGAGTCCTATCATGTGAAAACCTTAATTTTTGTTTCCCTCTGCATTGATGCTCATTAGGCAGGGCCAGGCTTGTAACCTGGGAGTGTAGATTTGTTGTGGAATAACCTGGAGATGCTGCTCTTATTGGGAGGGTTAGTCTAGAGGCTGGAGCTGGCTCAGGTTTTGTTGGGGGTGGGGTGAATTGGAAACTAATGTTAGGTAGCAGCCTGAATTCAATTTAGTTTTCCTGAATTCAAGTTCTCCAAAATGGAGTCTGAATTGAAAAGATTTGGCCTCTCACTGCTCCCTGAGCTTTTGGGTTCTGCACTGAATAAAAATTAGTCAATGAGCTAAGAATCTTCCTTGATCACTTGAGTCTTACATGTAATCAATTGCTTCAAGCACAGCCTGTTATGACTTCTCCACATGATAGACTGTAATCTGGAACTGTGAAGTTAAAGAGATCTTCTATCCTTTATGCTGATTTTCTTTGTGTGTTTATTTACAGTAACAGTAAAAAAAATAAGATATTGACCAAAACTGTTAAGTCTTTGTCAAATGTTTTTGTGTTTACTCACCAGAAGAAAGAACATTTTCTTTCAAGTTCTTGTTAATTCAAAACCCATACCAGAAATTAATGTTTTAAGTTGTTACAAATAGAAAGCAACCTTAAAGTGTAACGGTGAAGTTTTACTGTTTAATAATAAGAACTATACAGGGGGATGCCAGGGCTAAGAAGTGGGAGTGGGTGGGTAGGGAACAGGGTGGGGGGGTATAGGGAACTTTCAGGATAGCATTTGAAATGTAAATCAAGAAAATATCTAATTAAAAAATTGCAAAAAAAAAGAGAACTACCTCTGATAACTGTATATGCAGTATTCTTGTGTGCATAGATGCTTTTTAAAAAAAAATAAGTTCTCTTGGTCATTTCTCCTGCTTTTAGAATTAATAGAAGATGTTCAGGCCATTGCTTGTGTCCCTTTGAGAAGTGCCATGCCAATGTAAGTTAATAAAAAGATGAAGCATTCTATTAGTACCATGTTACTCTTTTAGCGCCCATGAAACTTTGAACTCTGGTGATTAAAACATTTGTTAAAATTACAAAATGATTAATGTCCAGTTTTGAAGGCAAATCATCATGTTTAGCAGACTTGGAAGGTGACATCAAGCAACATTCTTTATATTATCTTGAGCATTTACCAACCTAACTTCAGGCTTTTTCCCATGGGATAAAATTTATAAGTTTGCTTTGGGCAATGCTGGGGCATTTCTAAAGAGTTCTTTTCTTTTTCTTTACAACCTACAACAGTATTTCACACACTATGAAGTCCACAGCTTACTTAACTAGCTTTTTAGCATCATAAATATAAGGTGACCTTGGGTTCATTTTCCTGTGTCTCTGATCTGACAACTTTCCCACCACTTCTTAAAATGCACAGTGAGATGGCCAATTCCAGACAAGGCACATGAGTTTTCCTGGAATAAAGTCAGATATGCAAGAGAACTGAAGAAATCACTGTCAGGTAATTCATGCAAAGCTTAAGGCCCACTGACCAGTTGAGCAAATGATCACCCTGCTCCCTTGTTCCTAGAAATCATTTGCAATGGATATTCTTTCAATTACAGAGGAAAATTAACTATGTCCCAGGAACCAAATTAAGAAGTCCAGCGCAACGAGCTGGGAAGGTCTTTATGGATGGTGTGGCTACCTGATGAGCAACAATTTCACATCTAATTACAGCCGTGTATAATTTATAACTCTCCTTCCCTTCATTCACATTAAAGCCCATCGGTAAGGTTTCCAGCTGAAGGCTGGGAGAAGGCTCTATGTGACTCAGAATTGTCACATCTCTCTGCTGGGAACAAGGCATTATAATGAATAGTTCTGGCTTTTATTCTGTTCTGAGAAGACATGTGGCTAGTAGCAAGCAACCTTACAGTGGCCTTGCTGCTTTGACTACACGGCAGACTTTGGGTGAGACAGTGAGAGTAAAATTCTATGTCATATGTTTATCTCCTTTTCATGTGCTCCAACTGGATAATAAGGTATCTTTCTTAATGCTCAAAGACATTTCGAATATTAGAATCTTTTAGAGGAATCAGAAGATAAGGAAGGAAAAGAATAAAACCATTTTTAAAGATAATAATTTGATACAACTACAAATATCTGAGAATTTTTCAGTGCAAAAGTTAGTGTTGCTCAAAGCACATTTTGCATTTGAGACTATTTTTACCATCTTGTGGGATGTGGGGGAGTCAATTGTGTCTTACATTCTACAAGAGTTTGACTACTTCTGACAGTTTGCTGAAACTGTTTTTTAACAAACATCAGTAACATTGGAACTGAGAGTTATAGACCACCGCTCTTCCCCTCCACTTACAGAATCTTTATACTCTTATATCCAAAAGCCAATCCCAGCCATTTGCTTCTTTATATGGGAGACTAGAGCAATCATTTTTTCCTCATCGTTGGAAAACATTTTTTAAAAACTGAATGTACATTGCTGCTTTAACATATGATAATTTTAAATAAGTTATCACTCAACAAATGCATTTTATTCAATTGAAAAATATGTTTTAATATTTAAGGAGAAAACTCCTGGCCTGCTAAAAATAAAGAAAAATAAAACAAATAAGGTCTAATATATTCACACAATTTAGCATTGTACAGGCATTACTAAAATTATACAACAATTAAATCACAAAAAATAAAAATAAAGAATTGGATAAACTGCAAAGTTAAGCAAGAATTCTGTGGAAGTCACCCTGCACAATGTTCAAGTCTTACCTCATAATTCTGAAGATCTTAACATTAAAGGTGTTGGTAGTGAATGACTGCTTAGACAGGGCCTTTGCATCCTCAAGAATGACTGTGATTGACACATTCCATTGGCTATGGGAACTGAAATGGAACCTGGTGAAGCAGCCAGATAACATTGTGTGCCTGAAGTAATGCATCTCTTGCACTCACCACTTTAGATATTTTGTCCACTCTATGTATGATACCATGAGTTCTTTTTCAATCATTGCCTACCACTTGGTCTTTTTTGGGAGGGAGAGGTGCATCATTATTGTCTACTTTTGTCCTCTGATTTCTCTGCTTCCTGTGTAGAATGTTTGTGTACAATTTTCAGTGCAAACCGATGCATCAATTTCTATTCATGTCTCTACAACTCGGTGTCTCAACATTAAACTCTAGCTTTGAAAGGAGTTTTTCATGCAATCTTTTCTTAAAATTTTGATACCTTTGTTAAAATATTGAAAGCATTGAATGCCTTTCCTCCATAGCAAGGCTATACAGTAACTCAATCATTGTGAGATAAGATTTTCCGCATCTGTTTCCAACCTTATTCAATTGAGCTGCATGAATACAACATTTTTACCAAGCAGAAGTAAATTTTAGGCCTTGCCTATCATCAGAGTCAAAGGGAAAGGCAGAACTGCAACCTCAATTCCAGCCTGGAGTACTATAATGACATAAAGACACACACATTGTTTTTCTTTAACTTAATATACATAATGCATACATATCTGCATATATATATACACACACACACTAAATCTCTTGGAAAGTTTTGGTTTTCTTTGTGTGTGTGTGTGTGTAATTCTTTCAGTTGATCAGATAAGTCAGCTTTCTCTTTCATAGAAGTGCTTTCTATCGGCTGGAGAGATGGCTCAGCCATTAAAGTCTAGGCTCACAACCAAAAATATAAGAATTGCTTTCTAATTTCTTCAAGATATTTTTGGGGCCTTTGTACCTTCTATTTTTTTTTTTTTTTGGTTTTTTTCGAGACAGAGTTTCTCTGTATAGCGCTGGCTGTCCTGGAACTCACTCTGTAGACCAGGCTGGCCTCGAACTCAGAAATCAGCCTGCCTCTGCCTCCCTAGTGCTGGGATTAAAGGCGTGCGCCACCATGCCCGGCTTGTACCTTCTATTTTTAAATGAGTTCCATCCATTCACTGTAAAGTATTTCTGGGCTACCTGATCAGACTTTTGTACAAAATTTAAGTTTGTCAGTCCTTAAAACAAATTGATGATATGTATATTTTCCTCAATACCATTTCCCACTGCTACATTTTTTCCTCTTTTCTCTTAGTGTGATTTTTATCTACTTTCTGCAATAGGAGAAATTCTCATAAAGTCCCCATTGGGTAATCTGAACATTGATTCATATTCCTCAACAGATAGCTTATGTTCAATGGTGTGCTGACAGTGCCAGTAACAAAGGAGGTTCAGTTGCCGATGAACCTTAAGTTGCTTGTGGAATGAAGCGTTGAAGAAGTTATTCATACTTGGAAAACTTTCCTCTCCAATGCTAATGCCCAAGGCAAAGCAAAATAAACTACTGGAACTAGAAAGAAGTTTCAAAGTCAGAAAGTAGGACTGTCCTTTGAATATGTCCTCCTATACTCCTTTAATAAAAATCATACTCTGCAAACAGAAGGCTTCAGACACAGACCTCCTGAGAATTGATGAGGTCTTAAAGATGGTGTCATGACTGTGGGAAAGGGTTTATTATAAAAACTAATTACTAGAGCTAGTGAGATGGCTTGATGGGTAATATCATTCGCCACTAAATCTGAAGACTTACATTGAATACCTAGGTTCTACACGGTGAAACAGAGAACTGGCACCTGCAAGTTTTCTTCTGAACTCCATGTATGCAATGCAGAATGTCCACCCTCTTAAGTAAGTAAATGTCAGTTTTGACATTCTCTCTCTCTCTCTCTCTCTCTCTCTCTCTCTGAGGCAGGGTTTCTGGCTGTCCTGAAACTCACTCTGTAGACCAGGCTGGCCTTGAACTCAGAAATCTGCCTTCCTCTGCCTCCCAAGAGCTGGCATTAAAGTCATGTGCCACCATTGCCTGGCCATCTTTCTATTACTTTCTCATATTTACTTACTTTTTTGCTACTATGCCATAGACAAGACAGTCCTTATGTGATGTCACTCGCTTGGTCCAGAGACTCCTAACTAGTTTAATATAGGAAAATAATTTCTTTTCTTTATAAAATATTCTATATGTCATATTCTGTTGTTATAACACAGTAAGACAAGTATTTATATCTTCCTTGAAAATGAATATTCTGGAGGAAGTACCTTTTGCCACACTTTTATTTATTTATTTATGTGTGTGTCTGTGTGTCTCTGTGCACATGTGCATGCATGTATACATGCATGTCACATGTTTCAAATGATCGAGGAGGCCAGAAAAGGACATCAGATCCCCTGGTGCTGGAGTTATAGACATTTATGAGCTGCCTGACTTAAGCATGGTAAAATAACTTGGATCCTGTGTAAGAGCAACAAATGTTTATAACTACTAAGCTATCTACCAAGTCCCAGGAGCAGAATCTAAGACATTTGGATTCAAGATATCCAAAATGTGTTTCAAATTGATAAGAAACCCATTATATTTGTAAATGTACAGAAGAGAATGAAGTAATAAATCAAAATACCTTTCAAATATCTTGATAGGAAATATAGTATGGAAATATCAGGTAGGTATAGCAAAGTATGAAAATATCTACTGTATGTTTTAGGCACCAAATGACCATACTCACAGCTTATACATTAATGGAATCCAGCGGTATGTTAAGTTTATACATCCCAAAAGATTTTACATGATACTTACAAGGGTGGTAAGACAGACATTAAAGTGAGAAATTACAGGCATTTAAAAATAGCACCCCATTCCTTGATGAAAGGTGATGAGTAAGCTTATATGTACTTCTAAAGACAAAAGTCTAGAATGTAGCTAAGGATTATGCAGACTTAGTAAAGTGTGATTGTAGGCTCTTCTCCAAGATTCAGGACTGATAGTTGGCTGGATTTCCAGTTTGAGTTGAGATTTCCTTTTGTTGAGCATGACTTAAGCCCAATTGGAGAGCTATCAGGTACCTCTAAAGTGTGAGGGCCACTGCTGCACCCTTAGAATTACCATGCTGTGCTTATAGTTATTGTAGTTCATAGACATCAAAGCTGGGTAGGATTGTTGGTTTCTTTGGAAGTTTGCATGATACCTTCTGATATTATAAAAACTAGTCCTCAAGGAGGAAACATTCAGATTAGTTTTCTCTCAGAGGCATCTAGACCCTGAATCTAAAATGTATTGTGTCTTCAGTAATTTTCAACAGATGCAGACAATTAAATAAAACTATAGCCAATCAGAATATGAGAGTTATGGAGCCCAGTCTCAACTGATGTATCTACCAAACAACTACTGCATTTAAGCCTCCCTCTGGGAAAATTGAAAGAAGGGCAAAAAAAATTATAAAACAGGGTAATACAGTTTGCTGCAAGAATGTTTCTACTAGGAATCTCAGAAGGGACACAAAGAAAGTCCCACCAACATGACTAACTATATATGAGCTCAACAAGGACAATAATGACATGTTACCATGCACAGAAGGAAGCTCAGGAGACCTCTATACTACATAAAGGAGTATAGGGAACTAGGGAATGCTGAGAGAGAGATGGTCTCTTTCAGGGGAGAGCATATTGACTGGTTATTGAATACTAATAATCAGCCCTGAAAATATATATACAAATGACATTTATATATGCTAAGCATGTTTTCTTTATGTATTTAATAATTTATATGTATATACATATACACATATATATGTAACCATTAATGAAAAAGGAGGACATGAACTTGAAAGAGAGCATAGGATGATATGGGGGGGGTTGGAAAGATGAAAGAGAAGGATGGAATGACATAATTAAATTATAATCTTATATTATTATATTAAATCATTTTATTTATTTACATTCCAGAAGTTGACCCCTTCCTGGTTGTCCCCTCTCATGAGTTTTACACACACACACACACACACACACACTAACCTACCTCTGAGACCATGCTCCTCTGCCAGGCCACCCATCACCACCTCCCCTCCACCAGTATCCCTCTTTCCTGGGACATCAAGTTTCCATGGGATTAAGGGCATCCTCTCCCACTCAGGTCAAACAAGGCAACCCTCTACTACACATATTCCCTGGGCCATGAACCAGTCCATGTATGTTCTTTGGTTTTGGGGTTAGTCTATGGGAGCTCTGAGGGGTCTGGGTTACTTCACATTGTTGTTCTTCTTATGGGGTTGCTGTCCCCCTCAGCTTCTTCATCCCTTCCTCTAATTCTTACATATTTGTCCCCCATCTCAGGCCAAAGTTTGTCTGTGAGTATCTGTATTTGTCTCAGTCAGTTGTTGTTGATGCCTCCCAGAGGACAGTCATGACAGGCTCCTGTCTGCAAGTACAGTATGGCCTCAGTAATAGTGTCAGGATTTGGTGTGCACACATGGGGTTGATCCGATGTTGATCACTGGGTGACCTTTCTTTTAGACTTTTCTCAATTTTTGTCACTGCATTTCTTTCAGACAGGAAGTATTCTGGCTTAAGATTTTTGGAGATGAGTGGGTGGTCCCCTGCTTCAACTGGGACCATATCTATCTGCTGGGGGGTAGTCTCTTTCAGTTCCATCTCCCCACTGTTTGGCATTTCAACTAATCACATTGAGTCCTGGTAGGCTTTCACATCCAAGGACTCTAGAACTTTCTAGAGGTTCCTCCAGCTGCTGAAGTCCCACTGCTGCATTTTTCCATTCATTCTCCTGGCCCTCTGGGCATTCCATACCTGATCTTATCCTTCCCTTTCTCCTCCCCCATCACCTCTCTCACCTAGTTTCCTACCTTCTTCTGCCTCCCATAATTATTTTGTTTTCCTTCTAAGTATGTTTCAGATATCCACACTTGAGCCTTCCTTCTTAATAAGCGTCCTACAGTCTGTGAGTTGTATCATGGGTATTCTGAAATTTTAGGCTAATATCCTCTTATCAGTGACTACATACCATGCATGTCCTTTGTGTCTGGGTTACCTCACTCAGGATATTTTCTAGTAACAGGCATTTGCCTACATGTCCTAATTTTTAATAGTTGAATAGTATTCCATTGTGTAAATGAACCACATTTTCTGTATCCATTTTTTTTGGTTGAGGGACATCCAGGTTTTTTCCAGCTTCTATCTACTATACATAAAGCTGCTATGAACATAGTAGAGCATGTCCTTGTGGTAAAGTGGAGCATCTTTTTTAGTATATTCCTAGGAGTGCTCTAGCTGGGTCTTGAGGTAGAGCTATTTCCAGTTTTCTAAGGAACTGGCAGATTGATTTCCAAAATGGTTGTACCAATTTGCAGTCCTATCAGCAGTAGAGGAGTGTTCCTCTTTTTTTCACATCCTCCCTATCATGTACTGTTGCTTGAGTTTTTTATCTTAGCCATTCTGATTGATATAAGGTAGAATCTCAGGGTCATTTTGATTTGCCTTTCCCTGATAATTAATGAGGGTAAACATTCCTTTAAGTGCTTCTCAGCCATTTGAAGTTTCTCTGTTGAGAATTCTGTTTAGCTCTGTCCCCAATTTTTAATTGGGTTATATGTTTTGAATCTAACTTCTTGAATGCTTTGTATTTTTTGGATATTAGCCCTCTCTCATGTAGGTTAGTGAAGATCATTTCCCAATCTGTAGGTTACCATTTTATTCTATTGACAGTGTCTTTTGCCTTACAGAAGCTTTTCAGATTCATGAGGCCCCATTACTAAATTGTTGATCTTAGAGCCTGAGCGATTGGTATCTTGTTCAGGAAATTTCCCTCTGTATCAATGTGTTCAAGGCTCTTTCCTACTTTCTCTTCTATTAGATTCAGTGCATCTGTTTTTATGTTGAGGTCCTTGATCCACTTGGACTTGAGCTTTGTACAAGGAGATAAACATGGATCAATTTGCATTCTTCTACATGCAGACAGCCAGTTAGAGCATTATTTGTTGAAGATGCTTCTTTTTTTCTACTGTATGTTTTTTGGTTCTTGGTCAAATATGAAGTGTCCATAGGTGTGTGGGCTTATTTATGGGTCTTCAATACTATTCCATTGATCAACTTGTCTGTCTCTGTACCAATACCATGTGCTTTTATTTTCTGTTTTCTCAATCATTATTGCTCTGTAGTACAGATCAGAAAAAAAAAAAATAGCACAAGGTAATTTGGTTCTAAATCAGCAACATCCCAATTCTCCAGATTTGCCGAGTTATAAGTAGAGCTAGGCTTGTATTGTCTTTAACAAAGGAGTGACTTTTTTTCTGGGAGGTTCAGTCTGAAACTAAGCAAGAGGTTAATGATTTACAAACTTAGGAATAGATTAAGACAGACAGAACCTTCATGTTGGTCTACTCAGATAATAGCAGATGTAGATGCAAAATTTAGTGTCTCCAAAATCTTGTGACAACTCTTTTTTAGGTGACAACTGTGTTTATATCCATTTTTCATCTATCCAGAGAATCTGTAACATTTTTGTTAATAGTACCACATCCAAGCCATTAATTTTGGGGCAATGGTTTTAGTAGAGATGAGATGGTCAGGTCCATAAAGGATGTCAGCTTAGACAGTAGGGTAGCAAGATGGAAGGCTTACCTAGGGAAGGTTTCTCTTTTAATTTTTGTGGGCATCTTGGAGGACTCATACAGGGAGGACAAAAACAGTAGATCTTGTCTCAAGGGATATCAAAGGGCTGTTCCAAAACAGCCAACATGTGCTTTATCTTTAGCATAGAGCAGGCACAGTTTGTGTGCTTTGTCAAGGGCAAGTTTCTGGACACATTTGTCTGAGCAAGGAGAGGGGAGAGTAACCATTATGGGATTAGAGATATAAGAACTCAGCAGCCAGATCAAAGTCTCTTTGTGTTTGTAAGCCAGTCTTGCTACCTGCCTGTTTACCTGCAGAGCAGTGGAAGGCAGGCTGCTTTGTTATTTCCTGCTTTCTTTTCAGTTTCTCCTGCAGTAGATTTGTTTATTCTCTTGCCTACAATGAAGTTTTGCATAGCATTATGGCTTTTCTGAAGTATTTCACTTAAAAGTCTTCTGTCAGTTCAGGAAATAACTAAGTCCTGTAAGGACCTTTGCTTTCATCGCATTGCTGTTAGTTTATTTTAGGCCTCCCTGAGAGTCCTGTCAGCCTAAGGAACATTTAGCCAATACCAGAGACAACCAGAAGGCTAAAAGTCAGCATAAGGACATAATCAACAAGAAGTAGGGCAGTATGGGACCACAAGAGCCCAAATATCCTACTATAGCGAGCCCTGGATATCCTAACCCAGCCAAAGCACAAGGAGATGACCTTAAGTCTGATCTCATAGAGATGGTAGAGGCCTGTAAAGAAAAACTGAATAAACCCCTTAAAGAAGTACAGAAAAATACAATTAAACAGGTGGAGGAAATGAATAAACTTGTTTAAGGCAATGAAGAAGCAATGAAGAAAACAAACTGAAGGAATCCTGGAGATACAAATCCTAAGGAGGAGAACAGGAATTACAGATGCAAGCATCATCAATAGAATACAAGAGAGCAGAAAGAAAATCTCAGATGTAGAAGATAGAATTGGAGAAATCACTATTTCAATCCAACAAAGTGTTAAATCTAAAAGTTCCTGACACAAAGCAGCCAACCAATCTTGGACACTCTGAAAAGACCAAACCTGAGAGTTGTAGGAAAAGAACAAAGAAAAGACTCACAGCTTCAAGGTTCAGAAAATGCTTTCAACACAATCATAGAAAAAAACTGTTCCCAACCTAAAGAAAGAGATCCCTGTAAATATACAAGAAGCTTGTGGAACTCCATATAAGTTGGATCACAAAAGAAAATCCTCCCACCACATAATAATCAAAACACAAAATGTACAGAACAAAAAAAATTAAAATATTAAAAGGGAAAAAGACCAAGTAACATATAAAGGCAGACATCATAATTACACCCCACTTCTCAACAGGGTCTCTAAAAGTCAGAAGAGCCTGAGTTGATATTTTTTCAGACCCTAAGAGACCACAAATGTCATCTCAGACTCCTATACACCAAAAATGTTTGAATCACCATAGAAGGAAATAATAAGGTATTCCATGACAAAACCAAATTTAAACATTTTTCCATCAATCAATCCCTACAGAGAATACTTGAAGAAAATCCCCAACCCAGTGAGGCTAATTACATCCAGAAAAGACAAGAAAATAATTTCACAACAGGAAAAATAAAAGAAAGGAATCTCTCTCTCTCTCTCTCTCTCTCTCTCTCTCTCTCTCTCTCTTTCCTCTCTTTCTCTCTATGTGTCTATTTGTGTGTATGTCTCTCTCTCACCTCCTTCTTCCTCCATCCCATACCTTTAACACTACCACCATCAAAATGTCAGGAATTAACAATCATTGGTTATTAGTGCCTCTCAACCTCAATGGACCCAATTGCCAAATAAAAAGATACAGGCTAACAGAATGAATGTAACAACAGGGTCCATCATTCCACTGCATGCAAGAAATATACCTCAGCAAGAAAGATAGATATTTCCTCAGAGTAGGTGGCTGCAAAATTTTTATCCAGGCAAAGGGAACCAAGAAACAAGCTGGAGTAGCCATTCTTATATCTAATAAAATAGACTTTCTTTAAGATTAATCACAAAAGTTAGGGCAAGACACATTATACTCATCAAATGAAAAGTCCACCAAAGTTACATCTCAATTTTAAACATCTATACCCCAAGTGCAAGGGCACCTACCTTCATAAAAGAAACAATACTAAATCCTAAGCAACACATTACACCCTGAAAACTGGGAGACTTCAAGGCCTCACTCTCACCAAACCACAGATCGTTGATATAGAAACTCAGCAATGGAATAATGAAACTAACAGACATTAGAAATCAAATAGATCTAACAGATATATACAGAACATTTTATCTAATCACAAAGACTATACCTTCTTCTCAGCACCTCATGGATCATTCTCCATCACTGATCTTATACTGGTAACAAAGCAAGCTTCAACAGGTAAAACAAGATAAAAAACAAACAACCCTTCCCTCCAAAAAACAAAAGCAAACAAAAACCTTGTGTCTTAGCAAATCATCATGGATTAAAGCTGTACTTCAACAATGACAGAAACAACAGAAAGCCTACAAACTCATGGAAAATGAGAAGGTCTTTACTCAACGACCACTAAGTTAGGGAAGAAATAAAGAACTTAAAGACTTTGTAGAACTCAATGAACTGAAGGCGCAACACACTCAAACTTATGGGACACAATAAAAGCAGTGTAAATTGGGAGGTTTATAGCATAAATGCCTTCATAAAGAAATTGGAATGATCTCATACTATCAATTTAAAAACAGCAGAAAGTTCTAGAACAAAAGGAAGCAAACATACTGAAAAGGAGTAGACAGCTAGAGATAATCAAACTCAGAGCTGAAATCAGTAAATTAGAAACCAAGAGAAAAATACAAATAATCATTGAAAGCAAGAGCTGCTTCTTTGAGACAATCAACAAAATAGACAAACCCTTATACAATTAGTTAAAAGCCAGAGAGACAGTACCCAAGTTAACGAAACCAGAAATGAAAAAGAGGACATAACAACAGACACTGAGGAAATCCAAAGAATTACTAGGTATTACTTAAAAAGCCTATACTACACAAAACTGGAAAACTTTTTAAAAATGGACAGTTTTCTTGATAGATTCCTAATACCAAATTTAAATCAAGATCAAGTAATCTATTTAAAACCCATAAGGACAACAAGCAATCATCAAAACAACACAAAACAAAACAAAACAAAACAAAACAAAACAAAACCAAAACCAAAACCTTTCAAAGAAGAGCTAATGCCAATAATCCTCCTTCTGGTCCACAAAATAGAAACAAGAAAAATTGTCAAATCCATTGTTTGAGGACACAGTCACCCTTGATATCTAAACAACACACAGTCAACAAAAACAGAATTTCAGACCAATTTACCATATGACCATCGATGCAAAAATACTCAATAAAATACTCACCAATTGAACTGAAGAATACATCAAAAACATCACGAACTATAATCAAATGGGCCTCATCTCAAGGATTTATGGATGGTTCAACATATGGAACTCTATCAACACAATATAAAAAAAAAACTGGAAAAAAAGCACATAATCATCTCATTAGATGCTGAAAAATCTTTGACTGATATGTAAAAGACTGGACCTATGTACTGCAGGAGATGAGCTATCCAGAGAAATTTTCAGGATTAAAAGAGAACTTCTTGGAGAACACACACACACACACACACACACACACACACACACACAAGACAGACATAGAGATGTTTTAGAATAGCATGCAAGCAAAATATAGACAGAGAAATCTCCAGAGAGAAAGCAGAACATAGAGAGAAGTAGACTTGAAAAGTTGCATCAAGCAGAGCACAGGTCATCATCATCTTGGATCCAAGACTTTATTTTTGAGTCATTCTTTTTGCAGCTCCCTAACACCCCTCCTCTCAGAACTCTTCTCCATGCTAAGGATGGTTCTGCCAAAATGATTGGTTGCATATGTAAGTGGAAGTAATACTGGCACATCAATAGTCTGCTTTTACAAGGTTTTGATAAGGTTCTTATTAAGAAGATATGATAATTAGTACATGTCTCAATGATAAGGTACATGTCTCATTCTTAAATTGAATTTTCTGGTTGCAAAACTAGAGTCACCTTTATAATAACTGTGACCTCCTGAATATTGTTTACTTTTTTCACATGTAGAACATGAAGATTGATAGGATCTAACTCCAAATATGCACAAGGATTAGAAATTAGTACTTTAAAGTGTTTGAATCCATGCTTTGCTGATACTGTCTAGATGCAGTGTCATTACAGGAGACACAATAATGAGGGTGAGAAGTGTATGAAGGTTAAGGCTAGTTCTTGGGGTGAAAAACCAGAGTCACCATAAAATAACTGTGATCTCTTGAGTATTATTTACATTTTTCACTTATATTTTCCTACAGGTAGAACACAAATATTGATGAGGTCGGACTTCAAAATGTACAAAGACTGAAAATTAATACTTTATAGTATTTGAATTCATTCTCGTATCTAAATGCAGTTTCCTTAAAAAAAGAGTCCACACAGAAATATTACAAAGATATCTAAGAGGAGCAAACTACTCTAAAATATGATGTTCCAAAAAAAATCACTATACCAGAAATGTAATCGAGGTAAAATTATTTGTCTGGCTGCCAGAATTACTTCAAGGAGGTAATAATTTCCAGTGAGAAAAAAAATTGCCTTTATTACAGAGGTGGCAGGGGCATTAAGTGTTCCTAAAAATTACTTTTTTTAAACATAAAATTTCTAATAGCAGGTGAAGTTTCCTTTTCCTTTTTGGGAAAACTTAAATAATTTTCAGACTCATAGAGCTATTGGGTAATGACATAATGATATTTCCTACTTATGTGTAACAATGTGTATGAGTTTTTCACTTACTCTGTCATTGTCAGTTTAGTTCAGGAAACTTTTAGAAGGTTGGGCAATCTCTTCCTTTACCTGTCAATTATCTGAAAAATCTACTTTATATAGAAAGAATCAGATGAGTTAACAGATCTATCATTCTGACCCCAATCAAAAGCAAGCCATCATAGATATATTAATTCTAGATAGGGCCAACTTCAAGGAGGAAAATTATCAGTTATGAAGGGGACATTATACAATGATAAGATGATCAGTTCCTCAGAAGACATAAAAATCTATAATGTATATGGATAAATTGTCCTTCATAGTTAGAGATTTCAACATTCCTTCATCAGTAATTGCTAGACCAGGTAAGCAGAAAATCAGTAAAAATAAAGTTTATCTAAACAGCATGATCAATCATCTGGATTAAATTAGCATTGGTAGACCAGTCTACCCAAAGAGAGCAGGATAAACATTCTTCTTAAGATTACACAGGACATTCAGCAAGGCAAACCACATTCCTGTCCACAGACAAGCATCATCATAAGCTGGAGAGCATAGAAACTTTACAGAGAATGATGTCTAGAAAGTGTGGGTTTAAGCTGAAGCAGAAACATAGCTGGACAATACATAAATATTTGAAGGTCAAATAAATTTCACATCATGTATGGGCCAAATATACCCGAAGAGAAATTGGAAACAATTTGGAATTAAATGAAAATACAGCTTAGAATTTGTGGAATGCATTAAGCAATGCTTCAAGGAAATTTTGCATATTAAATACTTGTTAGAAGAAATCTCAAGCCAACAGTCTACATTTTAATATGAGGAAAGAAAGAACAGAATGATTTGGATCTAAAGTAACAGAAAAATTATGTACTTTTAAAACATAGAACAGAAATAACTTAAGTATGGGATAGATACTAGCATAATTCAAAGTACAAGACAGAGAACATTTTTAAAGTAAAGAGAATCAGAGTGTTTTCTGTGAGGAGGAGCCTGACAAACCAGCTGCATCCTCGTGTACTCTACAAACACTGAGAAGACACATTGAAGAAGATGAGGAACAAGGGAAGGGTTGTAGCCCACATAGTAAAGAATAAGCAATGCTACGAATGATGGCAGGAACACTATGATGCCATATTTGATGAATTACGTGATATGCAATTTGTAAATAGAATCAAGTCATAAAACAGTCAAAGAGAAATAGACAACCCAGGGCCCGCAAGAAGCCTTTGTAAATACTAAATGTCTCTGAAATTCACTTGTATATTCCTCCTAAAATTTCCAGTGTGTAAGGGCACTTTCACAGCTTGATGACTTCGGCTTAATGAATAAAATTTATGGAATGAAAAGAGGAAATTATCTACCTGATATTGTCCTCTGACCTCCAGAGTGAGCCATAGCACACGAGCACACACACACACACAAGCACACTCACCACACACACTCACAAACACACAATCACCACTGAACAAATGTAATAATATTAGAACAACCTATTTATTTCCACATATACATCAACTAATTAAATTGAGTTAATAATAAACATACTTCTGAGAAGGACATTAGCTCTGGCCTTCACTGGTGATTTCAATTTTAAAGAACTAATCCTAATTTTCAATATATATTTTTAGAAATGCAAATGTAGAGAGCCAATTAATTGATTCTTCAATGCTGTCACTATTGTCTGAACTCTTAAATAAAAGATAAAGATATTGAAACACAATAAAACCAAAGGCCAGTATTTATTTTCCAAATAGACATGCAAACCTTCTTAATTCAAATTGGGCAAAAAGAATCTACCAGTATATAAAGATAATTGTAAAACAAGGAGACATGGAATGTATTCACACCACGCAAGGTTAGTTTAAGTTTCGAAAATGAAATAATGTAACAGGTCTTCAGAAAAAGCTACAAGAAGTGCAATCATTTTCATTGTTATCGTAAATCATTGGACAAAGGTAATGTTTATGTATGATAAAGGTTTCCATCAAACTGAGAAGAGTGGAGATTGCCCCAAATTAATTATGCAAAGGACCTAAAATTAATGGTAAAGAATGGGATGTATTCCTAAGATCGGGAAAAGACAAGGGCTCATTCTCCTTTCTCTAATTTTATTAATATTGCATTGGAAGTCCTATTAGTGAAACAAGAGAACACAATTAGTGTTCTAACTAGAAATAGCTAGTGTCCAGATGGAGAATGAAAACACACAAACAAATTTATAATAGGATTGTCTATATAGACAACCTCAAATGATTGAAAATTCTCCTTGAGCTTGTAATATTTCATAGCAAGGATTCAGGTGGCAAGGGTCATACATAAGACAATTAACAACTGTAATGTGTGTTTTTAAAATACCACTTGCATTAATTCCTCAACATAAAATATTGCTGTACTCCACATTATGGATTGGAATATGCACTGTTAAATTGCCAACCCTGTATAATCATATCTATAGATTCTATGCAACCCCTCCTCAAATGCCAGCAACCATTTTTACACAATGAAACTTAGTCAATTTTTAAATAGAAAGACAGAGATCTAGAGTAATGTTCACTTAAAATCTAAAAAGATAATGTTGGAAGATTGATACTTTCCCCAATTCAAATTTACTATAGCACAATGATATACACAGCACAAGACAATTATCTACAATAATTCAATCTCAAATCTAAACAGCTCCAACATACATCACTTATTTAGTGCTGATGTAATAAAATATATGGAAATCTCTATATAATTAAACTTACTTTTATGCACACAATTATGAAATAATACTCTTGAAGATTACTATCAGGCTATGGTTGGAAGGGGTATATATAAAGCAAATATATGTTTTAGGTGTGGATCTCATCTATATGGCTATACTAAATATAATATAATTCAAATTCTGAAATATATTTCATCTCAAAAATTTCACATACAGAATGCTCAATCAGTATCAGATGTGAAAAAAAAAAAATTGGAACAGAACCTAGAACTCAATTAGTGCACCGCAAATAAACAGGCAGCATACACCAGCTGATACTAGGACCCCAACACACATACAGTAGAGGAATGTTGGGTCTGTGTATATTCAGAGATGATGCACCTAACCCAGGGAGTTTTAAGATCATGTGAGGTAGGGGTGGGGACATCCATGTGGAGACGGGGGTGGGGAAGAGGTATGGGATGTGGAACAATCAGAGGGTGGACATGGGGAGGGGAATAAGATATGGAGTGTAAATAAATAAATAAATAAATTTTAAAAAAGAAAGAGAAAACATCAATTCCAGATAGAAAGTATAATTTTTAAACTAGTAATGCCAGAAAATTGCACATCTTTATAAAGACAAAAATCCTAACGTTATTATCTTATCTTTTACAGACATTAACCCAACTCTTTTCACAATTATAAATGTAAAATTGCAAATGAGAAAACTCAAAACTATATTTTTTAAAAAAGTGTTAGTCATTAGTGTTAGGTGTCTGTCTTCATTCTTCCTTCCTTCCCCCACCCTCCCATCCACCTCCTCCTGTGGTTTTCCCATTCTAGTTGTTTTTAGAACAGTATATTATACTATATATTCCTATTTCCGTAATGTGCATGATACAAAATGAACTTACAAAAATCACTAGCTTTTCTATATATCAATAAGCAAGCATTCTGCAAAAGAAATCATGGGAGTATTTATATTTATATTATTGAACACATGAGCATCTCTCTGATTTCTTTTAAACAAAAGCACATAGAAAAATTTGTTAGTTTTTGCTGTCTGCCAATTTTGAAAAGGCTTGCAAATTTTTAATAATTAAATGTGTTCTTAAATAATTTCCTACCTTTCCTCTTTAGTTTCTTTGGGCAGTACAGGGCATGTTATTCTAATTGAAGTGCTAAAATACTTTAAAATATATGAATCTAGCCTTTTATTTGTAACTATTTTGAAGTCTGGGAAGTCCAAGTTCAAGATCCTGGTGAGTGGCCAATACTTTCTTGTATTCTCACACAGGATACAGAAGAAAAAGTGAGATAATCTTTCTTTTTTTTGAGATAATCTTTCTATAAAGCTGTCATATAAACTCCACTCAGAAAGGAGGAGCCTTACTTCCGAAGCAGTTGCGGTTGGTACTGCCTCTTACTACTGTCTTGAGGATAGGAGATTTGGAAGGAATATGGTTAAATAAACCACAGCGTTCTTCTTCCTTTCTTCCTATTTAAACCTTTGCTTTATTTCCAGATATTTGATTCCATTATATAGAAATCAAAATGCGATCCACATTCTCTTTTTTTTTCAGTGAAAAAAGATATAGAGAAGTTTATGTTTCCATGAAAGAACCTATAGTATTATCAAATATCTTGAGTATTTTTTCATTTGGTAACCCTGCAGATGCAATATTCTTCCATGTGTAACACTTGACATAGAAGTGTAGATAACTTATTGTAGACTTATCTTCTTCTCCCTGATGTCATCTTTCCTAGGATTTGCATTATGATTGTAATTCCAAACATTTTGCCTTATTGAAAACCTATATCCTTATGGTCCTATAAATAGAGCAAATTCAGACTCATAGTGCAAGGTTTTATATATGGTTTTAACCATCATTTGATGTAATTTCATTTGAAATATTGTTACATCTTCTAAAACAACATTTTGTATTCTTTGCATCTTGCTGCAAGTGGTCCTTGGATTGTCATTATTCCAAATCGTTGTCACATTTGCATAAAGTTGTTCACGAATAGTTTCTTTCACCCTAAGAACAGAGATCCTCCTGGAGACTAATATTTATTTGGCAATAGCAATGGGAATTCATACATCATAGTAAAGAGCACGCATCTTGAAGGAAGTCCTCGAAAAGAATCACTTAAGAGGCAAAAGGAGAGAGTTGTACAAGTAACATGAACGAAGAGGCCACTGGTCTTGGAGACCTCAGTGGAAGCATTGCTGAGGAGGAAATTTTTGACAAGAGCATCGTGTTGGGATGACTGCAAACCACCCCTCCACACACACACACACATGTTTAAAATAGACTTTGTTACCAGAACTGTGCATACATGTGCAGTGTGTAAAGCAGGGGCCGAGTGTGTAGTGAGAAAGCCGTGATGCCTAGAGAAAGTCCTTGAGAATGTCCTTCTCTCAAGCGGGCATGCCGCCACAGCCCTTCCTCTTCAAAGCTTCCCAGCTCGAATTTTGTCTGGCAAGATTTCATCTTGCTATCAGCTTTTATATTTTTTAGATCCTGGCATACTCTAGAGATTATTTCAAATTTGGCTTTGCTTCTGTTGATTTTTTTCTGGTTTTCTATTATTTTTACTGATTTAATATCAGCTATATTTTCCCCACTCCGAGATATATTATTTTAAGAGGAGCTCGAACTGAGTATATAATTTTTGTTCTATTTTTCTATCTTGGCTTCTAGTATTCAATTCTGTACTCATATACATATTTCTAGTTATTCTTGTAACATAATAACCTTTATCACCAGCAAATATGATTCTTCAAACTAAATTTAGTATAATGTTATTTTTTATGTGAATCCCTCTACAGCTCTTCTTATGAAATCAGAGCTGATTTATAGTTCCGTTTATTTCAACATCATATTATTAATGATATTTAAATTAGAAATTAGTTCTTCCATAGTGCAATATCTTCTTTCAATGCATTCTGGCTAGTTTCTTCCTCAGTACTCTCTTATATCCCTCTTATGCCCATACACCCTTACATGTCCATTTCCCAAATTTATTACTTTTGTTTTTGTGTTTTGATTTGTTCAGTTTAACCCAGGCTATCCAAGTGACCTCTAAAGTTAAAATAGCTATTGAAACCTTGTGGGATCTCTAGTAGTTACAAAACTCAGGTCAATGTCTCCCCTTCCCTGAAATTGGTGTAAGATATAGGTCAGTAGTGAGTGGCAGCATTCCTTGAGTTCCTCCCCCATCCATGCTTGGCTATAGAAGTGCTTAATCTTGTACTGACTGAGTGCAGTCATCTGTGGTTGTTGCGAGTTCATGATTGCGACATCTTTGCATTGCTCTGAAGGTGACATTTCTCTGCCCTTTTCTCTAAGTCCCTGAGTCTTAGAGGTAATGTTATGAAAGTTCTTTCTAACATCTATTGTAAACACTCTATATAGCCACATGTCTTTGTATTCACTGTAGATTTCTGGAAAGGGAAGTTTATCAGATTAAGACCAGAGTGATGAATCTCTACATGAATAAACATGTATTAAAAGGTAGTTCTATAGTATGTCACTTTCCTACACAATGAATTATTAACCCAGTCTGAGTCAATGATCTCCTCTCTTATAGTCTCTTAATTGTGCTTATATTAATACATGGTATGAATTTCTTCCTATGAAGCAATCATCATAGCATTGTTAGTTAACCAATAATAGCTATGTCACTATTGCACATGTAGCCAAATATGACTTGGCAAGTAGATATTGATAATCTTAAGGTTTGTAGCAAGCTAAGAACAATGAAGCTAATTCCTATTTCTAGTAGCCTGTATGTTTGTATTTGTTGTTGTTGTTGTTGTTGTTGTTGTTGTTGTGTTTTATGATTTTATTACACAGAGCCCTAACTATAACATGCAAATGGAGGTCAGAGGATCATGTTCAAGAATCAGTTCTTCCCTATAGTGTCAAATTCTAGATTTGAACAGAGATTTTCAGGCTCATGAGACAAGTATTTTTGACCTGTGAGTTTTCTCACTGGCTACAGTTATTTTTTTATATTAAAAATTCAGCAGCATTTTAATAACAGACTTTTTAAGTTGCTTTATTTTTGGAATAATTCACCTGGTCTTTTTTCCACTACAGGTAGAATTATGGTGCACCCTATTTCTGATGTTCACTGTTTTTATTTAATTTTTATTTGTTTATAAAAATATTTTATTTTATGGATAAATTATGTAAAAAAATACCCTCCACTAGTATAGTCATTAGTTAAGTATACTGACCTACTGTGGATCTTTACATTCTCCTGAAGGCCATGTATAGAAATCTTGCTGCATATTTCATAATGCTATATAGCAAGTTGTTATGAATAAAAGGCTGGCTCTTAGAAGGTTAAAGAACAGTGGACAAAGGGCCATAAAATGATATCTTCAAGGCAGAGAGTCAAATTAAACCACTTTCTAGGTTTATTATCTTAGATATTTTTACAGAAATAATACCCATTATAGTGAGAAACATCAAAAATAAACAGGGGGAACAAATTTTATCACCTCCTAAGTTAAAATATAGGCTCATTTTAAGTTTTGCTTAATAATTAAATAGAATTATTATCATAATCATCACAATTGGAAACTGGCTCTGCATGTCTCTGTTATTTCTTTTGAGAAGAAAAAGATTTTAGTTGCTAATCTAAAGGATCGGAGAAAGAAACAAGGCGTTGTTATGTCCTATCATTGCCCATACTGTCTTTGCAAATGCAGAGGAATATAAAGAGGTTACCATCTGAGTATGGTCTTTAATGTTAGTGACTATACTTGGCAATACTGGGAAGGCCTATGGTAGATGACTGTCCCTTGTTGCAACCATTGAGATGCATCGGGATTTGCAATGGCTTGTTTGTGTTTGTGCAAGGATAACAAGCTCATTCAAAGAACCAACTGCTGTCTAGTGAATAAATCACATTTATTACTGAAAATAGATAAGAGCACCTAGAGTTTAAAGTAATAATCCTAGGACAAAGCAGTTAGTACCAAGTTTAAATAGATAAAACTAGAAGGAAGGTATGTAAACCTATCACAATTAGATAAGAATTTAAATTTTTCTTAGGTACAGGGATTTTGGTCAACTTCAAAAGTTATACATAACACAAACTAAACTAATAAAGACCTACTCAAGATAAACTAGAATTTTACTGTCACTGTATCTCCCAAATTCTGTTTCTATAACAAATATCAGTTCATACCTGAAATATATCTAATGTTTTCCTTTTCATAAAATAGTATAACTTTTGTAGCTGCTAACTCATAATCTTCTGGGAAAAAGCTGACATGATTATGGTATAAAATGCACAGCATCAAAACATAACGTGTGCTACTAGATTTTATTTACCTTCTGAGAGGAACAGGCAGAAGTTACTGATTCAACATGGGCATCCTCTCTTCTGTCCTCACCTCCTTTCCTCAGAAAGAGAGAGAGAGAGAGAGAGAGAGAGAGAGAGAGAGAGAGAGAGAGAGAGAGAGAGAGAGATAGTAGAGATTAAATGTTGAGAAATTATTCCTAACTGATGATGCACTGGACAACAGGAAGATATGTTGAGTGAGGGGGAGGGTTAGGAGCCCCACTCTCTCCCAGGAAAACAAGCTAATAGATGATGTTAACATTTCCTGAGAGTTTTACTTTAGAAAGTTACTGATTTAATTCCCCAGTTGATTCACACATTTACAGAGAGCCTTTAACTCAAAAAGATATTAATAAGAGAAAAACAACAAATAAGTCAATAATTATGGGAATAACTCCTATCTCCAAATTTTTCCCTAATAATAGTGTCCTTGTTTTATATAATATAAAATATATTCTTTCATTAATCAGGAGTCACAGTGGGCCTAGAGGGAATTGGTTTTGTCCCACATCTATGTTTTACAAAGAAAGAATAATAGAATTTTTCTTTAAAATGTATATACTTAAACTTCTACTAACTAGACAGTTCTATAAACTAACATTTCATTTCTATTCATTAGAGGAAGATAGCTTTGGCATTAGATTGTCATTATTATAATAAAATATCTGACATCAAGCACTTAAATGGTATCCGTGTTCTATTGCAACAATATCCAGAAAAGCAGGATTATCATGGAAGAAGGGTATAATGGAGTAAAAGCTGATCTTTTCAAGAGAACAACCTTCAAAATCAGAACCCCAGTACCTATTTCATCAAATCATCTCTATCTTCTACAAATATGAGTATCAAGTTGGTTACCCCAGTAATGAAGTTAGCTCATGATACATCACATTGGGAACTTTTATGTCCATGTTAATATGGTATTATAGCTAAGCGGGCTTATAATTCACATTGGTTGAAGAAAGCATAAGAGACACAATATCCATTCTATGTGATTGGCAAGATCTTTCCATGATATCTTATTAACTTTATCTCATATAACCCATGCAGTTTGGAATTTGTTGGGGTTCTATATTTTTATCTTAGCTTAGATAAAGCCAATAGAAAACTCATCTATGAAGAATTCCTAAAATCAGAAGGGAAGATCAGACATTCTATTCAGACTTGGCTCTTACACCCAGCTGGAAGAATAAAGTCAAAAGACAGCAGCTGGCTCAGAAACTCAAGTTGAAGGTAAATTTATTTTGTTTTTCTCCTGCACATCTCTTTCCCTCCTTATCATCACTCATGCCTAAATCCACATCACAAGTTTGCTTAGTAATATTCAATTTTTTTCTTCAGAAGTAAAGTTGAGTACAAACGTGAGGACAAAATACCCTGCTTAGTCACAGAGTGGAAGCTTAAGTGTTTCTATTGGCCAAAGAGGACACAGAGCTAAAGGCTAGTATATTAGGCAGGACAAAAATTTTTATTATTTAATGATAAAGGGTGCACACTGAGAAAAATCTATAGTCATAAAGCTTTATGCAGCAAGAATAGTATCAGAAAAATCTATAAATGCCAAAGAACACATAAACTGTATAAAAAAATCACTTTATAGTGGCTGATAACATAAAACCTCCTTCAGAGTTGAACAAATAGATTAATACAAGTTAGTTGAAAAATATACTCCATGTGTTTGTTTTAGTAGATAGACAAATATTTAGGTTTTAGAGAGAGAAGTTGCTTTTGTTACTATTTTAAAAAATTGACCAAACTGTGTTTTCCAGGAAAAAAAAATCACAAAGAGATTTATACAAGTCTGTGCAGTATATTCCTTGACATAGTAAATCAAACAATTTTAGAAAATGAAGAGATGTAAACTAATAAGAACCATGAAAAGGCCTGTAGAATTTCCCTATAGAGTTTCAGTGACTTGCAAAGGCACTAGAGATTTTAGGGGTCCACTGGTTAAGAACATAGAGGAATATCAATTTCAAGGTGACACAACACTCAATGTTGTATTTCCTTGTAAAAGGAGAGTAGCAAATAGATTGGTGGTCCAGTTTAGGTTCTTGAAACAATATTTTATTTGTATAGCAAATGTCATAAACAGTTGCCAGCTTAGAGTCTGGCCTGGGTCAGAGAAGGGAACTTGAGGTTATTTTGGCTAGTACAGTAATAGAAACTTTAGCCATATCTTCTATATGGGAGGCTTAGATAGATGTTGGATGACCTCACTGTGTACAGAATATAGGTATACTGTGTGTGATTTCTGGAAAGATCCAATGGGAATACCATGTTGCTGTGTCCTATCCTTTGTGTAACTGAAACCCAGCCTCAGCAACACTGAGAAATAATTTTCATTTATGACACAGTAAGAGACATAATTCTTGTCCACAGGACAACTAACTATCCTATATCTAAAATCACCTTTTGATTCAGACAGGTTGAGCCATAAATTAGGGCATGCTTTATGCTACTATACTGGCATAATGAAACTCATTATGGAATATGCCTTTCAGAGGAAAAGAACCAAGGTTGACATTATTCATTCATTTCTCTGATGCAACTTTCTATAATGTTTGTATTCCTGTCTCTGGAACACTACAAATGTAGGCTTCATATAGCATAATAATATAAACACAAGTATCTCAAACTCAAGTAGTAGGTCACAAAAGTGTTATATTCATGAGTGAAGTAGAGGGACTAGAAAACAATGAAATGTAAATGAATTAAATCTCCAATGAGAACATAATAAAAAATAAAATATTTAGGTGTTGATATTTTAGTGCTTTGCTAGCCAATTAAAAGAAATCTAGCCATCTTCTGCTACATATGCAGCTAGAGACTCAAGCTTGGGGGTACTGGTTAGTTCATATTGTTGTTCCACCTATAGGGTTGCAGACTCATTCAGCTCCTTGGGTACTTTCTCTAGCTCCTCCATTAGGAACTCTGTGTTCCATCCTATAGATAACTGTGAGCATCTACTTCTGTATTTGCCAGGCACTGGCCTAGTATCTCTCGAGACATATCAGGGTCCTTTCAGCAAAATCTTGCTGGAATAGGCAATAGTGTCTAGGTTTGGTGGCTGATTATGGGATGAATCCTCGGGAAGAGAGGCCTCTTGGTCTTGAAAACTACATATGCCCCAGTACAGGGGAACACTAGTGCCAAGAAGTGAGAGTGGGTGGGTAGGGGAGTAGGGCGGGGGGAGGGTATAGTGTACTTTCGGGATAGCATTTAAAGTGTAAATTAAAAAATAGCTAATAAAAAAAGAAAAAAAAGAAATCTAGCAATTAAATCTAGGTAACACACTGCAAGTTCTTTAGCTCTGCATTAAAAGAGGTAAAAGGTGTTGAGTCCCTGCAGTAACAGAGTGTAAGGTGAACTTCCCACAGTGAATTACTAGAGAAACTGATGGGATCATCCTTTTGACCAGCAAGAACAGAAAAACTGACCAACCAAGACAGCAAAAAGGACCTCATGCTTACCTTATTCATAAGGAGTTTAGATGAGGAAATAAAAGAAGCATCATGAAAATAATTGCAGTGTTTTACTTAAATAAAAGCTGGATAGAGCAAGATAGACTTGAATTCTGTGTACTAGAGGCATTGGTGTGAAAACTGAATTCATAAAGATTTGGAAAAGAAAACTCTGTGGTCTAAAGACTCATAATATCTTAGGACTAAACACATAAGAGAGGAGTTTCTAAACCCTTAAAGTAAAGGTTTTAGCAAGCTTAGGGAGGCACAAGTGACAACATGAAATTTTAGAAGCATAATAAGAATTTAAGGAGGTGATTTTAAACCTCTGTTTCTAAAAAATCTGTTTTGTAACCAAATATTTAGACCATATTATTCATTACCTCTCTGAACTGGTTTCTGTGGCCTCTCAAAACTATAAGCTCCTTAAAATGCTCATTCCTATTTAATATAGGAATCATTGAGCAGTGAATGAATTTGGCCAGATTTCACCCTAAAATCCAGTGACACACCTAAGTCACATTGTTCACTTGATCAAGGCAGCATCTTTAAAAGAAAATGTCTAAAGGGAAGATGAAGAAAATGGGAGTAAATAAACATGAATTATAAACAGCATTTATAATGAAATTCATCCCATAATGGTATTTGAATGTTTGTCAGTCGATTGTGTGTTATGCGTCTTACATAAATTACAAATCCAGGCATAGGTAGACAGTAAAAGCTGCCTGCAAGGGATTTCATTCAAACAGGAAAGAGTACTGTAAAACTCAGCCAATGTGACTATCAAAAAAGGAACAATAGAATTAAAAGGTCCTTATAGATCTACAATAGCAATAGGTGGAATTATTGCCTTCAATAATACTTCCCAAATAACCCATGAAAAATGAAACATTCTTTTGTTCTTTAAAGTGCATGACAAATGCTGATTAATTTCCCCCTAGGAGCATGCCAGTTTGAAAGAGGGATTATAGATGTATGTGCCACCAGGTGCTCTCCTTCCTGAGGGGAGGGGTGTGAATGAGCCCATTTGAATCATTCCATTGTAGTGTTAGCACAGACACACTTAGAACAAGAACAAAACTGAATGAAAATTGGAATAACATTGGCCTTCTGCAGGGTTAGAGAGGCTGTCCCTTCAGCAGGTTGGCAATTTGTCACATCGGCCTGTTCATGAACTATCAACCTCATTACCATGGTTCACTGCACAGTTGGCCCTTGGGATTTTAATACTAATAGCATGTAGAAGGGGATGACTCCTGCGGTCTCAACTACTTCCTTATTGATTCACTTAAAATATGCCACCTAAATACTAACATAAAAGGGATGATCTATTACACAGAGAGAAACTCCAAAAACATCTACAATTAACTGAATCAAAGGGAAAAACCAAGAAAGAAATCTTCATGGAAGGAACAAGGGTGAATAATTTTGTGTGACAGCTACTTTTTATTTATTTTACTGTGTGTGGCCATACATCAGCCAGTAATCACTGTAACTGTTCATTAAGTAGGGCTACTAAATGATAAGGGATATTTTAAAGTCACAGGCAAAGACAAAGAGCTAGGGTAGTTGAAAGGCATATATTTAACCTCCATAACCAATAATAAATACAACAGAAAAATAAGTTGAAAGATTTTCAACAGTGTTAGTAAAAATAGATGACCCCTCTTCATTCTAAAGTGTTCAGATAATAGAAACACACGGATGGGTATTGATACTTTATCAGACACAGGTTTTTCAGTATACGCAAATCTCTCAATTTCAACTTGTAGAAAAAAGGTCTTTCTGTGGGAGTCAACCAACTTATGAGAAATTGCTTGGTCATTGAAGAACCCTTTCCCTATACAGCCCAATGAACTGTCCCAACTGCTTCCCACATTAAATAAACAAATACTGTGAATATAGCCATACACATGTATAATTGATAGACTATAATTATAAGATTAGGATGTGATCACTGTGATTGTTACTTTATTCATTGAAGACACACAAAAAAAGCAATCAGTTGTTGAAAATATTAACATACTTTGATTTCTGCTAACAATATTATATGAATTAATTTTGTTCTGTTTTAAAGAATAGTAATCAGCTTCTTCAGCTATTCAAACCTCAGCTAATCAAATTTAAATCAGTTGTAAAGCCCATATGTCAACCATATTAGTACAATTCGGATGGTTAGTACGTGTGACCCAGGGGTATTCTGTGGCAAGGGTTTCCAATATCTTCAACAAATGTGAAACTGAATAGTGACGCTGTTAAGTCAATAAAGCTTCAATATAGCTGAGGGAAAAGTGAAGTGGATTAAAATCTGCATAAAATTTAAATTTTCATAAAGTTACACTTTTTTCCTGGCATCAGTCACTCACTATATTTTTGACACTAACATCTAAAAATATTTTGCATTTAGCACATATTTAAATTACTCTTGGTGAACATTTGTAAAAAATCACACAAATGTGGCTCTCAGATTGGATCATGCAAATGTCCCTGTTCATTTGAAAATGTGGATTGTGGTAGCTAAAATCTTTGGTAGAAGTCAGGCACCTTCTGTTGTATCTGCATTTATAAATAGTTTTGTTAGCAGTCATTGTACATTTGAGCCCTCTTATGTGGAAGGGTGGACTTTCTGCAGCGCTGGACTTTGAAAAATTTAAATTATGTACATACTGCCCGACAATGGTTACAAACCAGGCTTCCTTTGATTCAGAAAGTAATTAAAATGTGCCTCAGCATGAAGATGTATAACATAATTCTGATCCTGAGGTCAGTTCTATGCAAGAACAAATAGAGAAGATGGCAGGTGGATAAGGGAGGCCATCCTCCCAGAATACTAAGCTAAGTTTTGCTGATTGTCTCAAAGACTGCAACTTTTCTCTGACTTGAGCTGTCTTTGGGATGAAGTTCATGTGCACACATGCATACATGTGCATTTTAAGATAAGCCAAATCCATATTTCAGTCACAAAAGAAATGAAAGGTTTGAAACCGTATTTGAGAAGCGGCTCAGCCTAGCTGGAGGCTACCTGACATCTTAGGCAGGTTCGGATAAAAATATTTCCAGCACAGTTTGACAGAATTTTGAAGATGGAAATTTCATCAGAACCTTTCAACCCAAGATTCGTTCTTCCTGACTGTTCCTTTGAACGCTGCCATAGACTAAGAGGGGGTGGATATTATGTTGATCCAAAGAAGTTAATTTTAATATTGTATTTTGTTGCTCTTGATTATTATTGCTTGCAATTTTTTGATGTTCCCATTCCTAGTAATTTTTTTAGATTATAATATTTTACCTTTCTTTTTTTAACCACATGGTTGAGGATATCAAGACCTGATATATAGAGGCCTCCTGTTCTTACGTTGCATCCTCTCTGTTATTCCTAATTACTTCAAGTTAAAAAAAAAGAATAATATTTGGGTTTACCACCCAAGTTTCTCTCAATCATTGCCAAACTTTGACTATATTTTATAAGCACCATGCTTTCATTAGATTAATCGAACTCTTGGGTCTCCTAAATTCTAATATCACACTGTGATCTCATTAGAGGGTCTCATTTGGAATATGTTTCTCCCACAAAATGACATTTCATCATTAAAAATGGCACAAAACTGTCACTCTCTGTTCTCAAGCAGTTGGTACTAGGTTCTGCATTCTCAGAGGGAGCTATAGCATAATATTTAAACAGGTTCTAAGTTAGACAGCCTCGACTTTAAAACTACCTACGCCAGGGATTAGATAATGCCTATATAAACGCAAACAAGTCCTTTCAAGTTTTGGGGGGCTTCAGATTCATTATCCATGCAATTTCAAACCCTACTTCAAAGGACAATTGCGAAAATTGTGTAATAATCTATGTAAAAGCATGAGACAGTTTATTGCCTGCTCAGCTGTAACGAAACTACTTGAAAACAAAAATTTTTCGGTATTAATGAGTTTACGTTTCCCTCACAGCATCTAGTGCAAATAATATGCATGGTTTAGCTACTGATAATATAATCTTAGTGCTGCTTCAGACTGTATATTTCAAAACCTCATTTAATTCTGTGACTCTGAAGCAATATGAAGATTCATTAGTAAAACATAATTTACCTTCAAATGTCAGCAGATTCCTTGATGTCTGTGGAGTGCAAACCAGAACCTGACAAAGAATATAAAAACTGTATGAAGAAAAGAAGTAAACACAGTCAGTCATCGCTTAGTAAGGGAAAGGAATTGTACAAGCTAATGGCCTTTTATTCAAATACACAATAAGGCAGAAAACATTTTCAAAGTTGTAAAACAAGGACAAAGTCTCATTATTTATAGATAATATACATTTTTTAGCTGAAGTACCAAAGAATTATTAAACTTTCTGTACTAAGTAGAAATACCCATAATTCCATAGTTTGATTGAGTGGAAACAATTGCCAATTTAAGAAGTGTTATAGATGATAAAATGGGGAAAAATGCTACATATCTTATATATCAAAAGTTCCTTTAATCTAAGGAATTTCTGTTATGTTCAATTTTCTATATTTACTACATATACATATATTTTCCTTTTAAATATTATGGATGGATATTTTTATTAATAAAAATAATGACAGTTTTCAAGCTGAAAGTTCATACTAATAGATTATTCAGAATGAAAATCACAGTTGATTTTTGTAACTTTGACATTTTCTTGATATTCAGATGTTTGATAATGCAAGCCTATGATGCTCTACCTGATGAGGAGAGTTGCTAGTGTTTAAAATAATAATTTAGAGTTTATCCAATATATGCAGTACATTCATTTTTATTGATAAAATCACCTGATACGTTCACCTCTTACCTACATAATATTGAATAATAATGGACTTTTCTCACACACAAATGAACTTTTTAAATTATCAAGCATCAGTTATGTCCTATCTCACCTTCAATTCTCTTTCTATGATCCTGAATCTTTTCTCCTGGCTTCTTTTATCAGATGGATTCCTCTTGGGCTCTGAAAATGGGGGAATGGGCTATGGATTGAGGGCAACTGAAGGAGAACAATTGTTTTCTCTATATTCACGCTCCTGTCTGTTGCTTTTCCCCAACAAAGAACAATTAGAAGTCGGATCAGTTTCTTGTGCATCCTCAACTATGACAACACAGAGACAGAAGAAGTTAGCAACACTTAACTAGGTGACTCTAGTACCGTGTGTGTGTGTGTGTGTGTGTGTGTGTGTGTGTGTGTGTAAAATGTCATCTATTAATTAATGGCTGAGCAAAAGAAGTGAAAGCTACTTAATTCCTAAGATATTTTAGATTATTAGTACAATGAAAGTACATAGTTCTGTTGAGTTGGTTACCATATGTTGTTCTAAAATAAATTTGAACTATGAATGCTATTTCCCTCTCTGCTTCCAGGAAACAAATGAAGTCTTTGATATCCAATTAAATTAATATATCGTCAAATAACTGTAGCTTAACTAGCAACATGGAATATATGATTAGAAACCATCTCTTACTACATTTTTGAAATGTAAGTTCCTTTAAACCATCCAAATAAGTAATTATAAAAAATTATTAACAGGGCAGTAGGTAACAGACTCTCTTCCAGGTTTTTCAGCTACAAGCTAATTCAGGAATTTTAGTATTTTAACTATGGGTAGACTTGTCATCCATCTTTGTTTCATTCATATTGTTTCATTCCTCACTGAACTCCAACTCTTATAATCACAGCTCTTTAATACTTATACAATAACTAGTAATAATAAATAAATAAAACTAATTCAACAAATTTTATATTTCATGTATTTATTTATATGTAAAAGTCGGAACCTTAATAAATAGTTATATCCCATAAATATAGCCTTTATCAAAATAAGGCTGTTGGTTTTCCTGTAGATCGTGGTAAATAAAAAGGAGTTTTCATAATTATAAACACCATATAATTTCCCCAAATGTGTTTACTTTGATCTGGTGGGTAAACTTATATTTCTAATAAAGTGTGAAATAGTCTTTTTTTCATCATTCAAATAATGAGAGCAAAACTGAGAGCAACTAAACAGTTATAAGAAAGAGAAAGGTTGTCTCTGCTGTGGTTTAGTTCTTATCTGTTTTTATTGTAACATGTAGGTAGAGAAATGATGCTATACACTTACCTTGGAGACAAATATGATGCACGCAGCCTCTCCACTTCCCTTGGTATGTAAAGCATATATAGTGTGCATAGGAAAGGGGGGATGATGTGGTGAACAGTGCTCCAATCTTTTCTCTCCTTTCTCTGCCTTCAAATATAGCAGACCTCAGTTATATGAATATTAATATGAATGTTTAAGGAAATGCAAAATGTTTTGTCTTTAAAGCAGTTTGCAGATGTGGTTGCCGTGATGAATTAAGAATAAATTGTCTGTATAAAATTAAGATATAAGTGCAATTTCAATCACTGTACTTTAGAGTGCTGAAAGCCAATCGTGCTAAAAATGTAGCAAATATGTTCGATAGTGATATATTATTAGGCTTTCCCTTAGCACATCAAAATTCTGAAGCATTATATAATTTCTGAAGGTCTCTAGTTTTTTAAAATCTTTTTTTCAAGTTTATGGCTGTTCCCAAATGAATAGTCTGTTGTTTGGCTACACAAAGGGGACACCTCCATTTGAACCCTAAGGTGATCAGAGCCTCAAGTGGAAGAGTTGATTACCTGAAGCTCGGCATGAATAATGATGAGTGCTATTAGTCATTACAAAAAATTCCAGCAGCTTTCAAAACTCAATCCACAACATTTGATGCAGTGACCTCGCGTGACAGTGAGCCCCACAGGCTAACTGCATGCAGTGCAATGAAAGATTTTTCATTTTTTTCTTTATTAATCCACCATTAATTTCACATGCAGCAGAGGACAATATACATAAAACAAACAATGTGTAGAAGATTGATTGATTTCCTGGATATTCAGTCTTGACTGAATATTAAAAAATATTGTTCACTGGAGATATTTTAACAGGAAGATTATTTAATTTCCTATGAATTATACCAGGTTTCTCTAGAATAGATCTTTTATCAACTCTATATTTATGATGCACCTGGACTTATGAAGGCTTAGACTGCTGTAGTTTGGGCATTTACTAGAGTCAAAATTTATCAGACATATTTGTAAGTATGTCATGATAGTATAGAACATGTAAGATAATATTCTGTCTAGTTTTTCACTGAGAGCTAGGCTGCTCCATTGATTTTGAACTTAGTCATGTGTCTACTTTAGCCAATGGAATGATTAGTTGAGGTGAAAAAGGGAGCTATTTTAAATGTGCATTTTGCAATGTGGTTTAATTATTGGGCCAATGATCTTTTCTCAACTAAAGAGTATCATCTCTCTAGCAGCCAACTGGAACGGTGCTTCTGGAAATAAACTGGAAGGTGCTAAGTCCTCAAGTCACACAGAACCTAAGGAACATCAGGCAGCCTAACTACCTGTGTCTTTCAAGCTGCCCTCCCTCTATAGACCCAACACCAATGGTGTTGAAGCCACTGAGTCGCATGTAGTGTGATAAAGCAATAAACTGACAGATAAGTCACGGAGCATGGACCATTTTAGATTTATCAGTGTCTAAAGTTGTTCGGAGTTTACTTGCCTGACCTGAGTTGGAAAGAACATAATTGGAACAGGATTTCAAGCTTTAGCTGCTTAGCTAGATATAGGTTTCAATCATATTTTCTTCAAACAACACGTTTGGAAGTGAAACCTGATACAGAATTTGTACTTTAAAAGATGGTGCCTATTGAGAAAGGAGCTTTATGATAACCGGATAAGGAAAAATCATGCGCATCTACATTTTCTGGGACATATTTGGAAGTCTAGATGTTTTCTTAATTGATTCCACCTTTGAAATTTTTTCTTATCTGATTATAATGACATGATATTTCAGAAATCAAAAACTGCAACTCATTGTACTGGTAAGTTCTACTATATTGTGATACAATTTTTTGTTTTTGAAGAAAAAACATACATACTTAATTTTTTTTTCCAAAAATGTTTGCTTTTCTACATTGCCTAAGCAGAAATTGTCACTAAGAGTCAAAAACATTGGCTATCAGTAGGAGAGGGAATAGATTCAACAATTCTGATTGCAACTGAACTTAAGATTCCAAGAGTTTATAAAGTTTCCTGACACTGTACTTCAGTCAGCTTTTATGATATTTTGTCAAGGTATTAAAGCAGATGAGGGTAACAAAATCATGGAGTGTGTTTTGGGTTTTGGACCTAACTTAAAATTTGAGGTTGTGACATTTGCATACAGCAGATCTCTTATTTCAAGACCTTGGGACCTTTTATTTTTTACTCTCCAAGCAATTGTTAATAATATAAATATGCATCTCCTAGTAGAACATAATTTTTACTCTGTGTGCACTTGGTCATTCAATTCTCACTAATTAAGGTCACAATTAATGTTTTTAATAGCTGAGTAGTACTCAGCTATTAAAAAACAACGACTTCATGAAATTTGCAGGCAAATGGATAGAACTAGAAGATAACATCCTGAGTGAGGTAACCCAGTCATGAAAGAACACATATAGTATGTTCTCACTGATAAGCAAATATTAGGAAAATCTTTTTTTAAGTTAAAATATTTAATAAAAGAAATATCCATAGGTTCATTGTTCACTAAAAGAATTGACATAAAACATTCAGCCTAATGCTTGTAAAAGACTTCGGAATATTCTGTTCTAAAACACAATGAACTAAAGATCAATGAGCAAAAGCATATTAAGGAAAACTCTAATACACCCCAGAGTAAAATATCCACCATGCAGATACTCCCTGTGCTAAGGAAAACTTGTACAACTGATGACTGAGAGTGATTGTTAGAGTCATCTCTGGCAACCTTTCTGTATAGCTCTTAAAATCTTAATGCAGGCAAGCAGTAGATCATAGAGTTAAGGACCTGTCATCAAGAGTATAGATAATTTCACAACTAAGATCCATGATCTGGGACTTTCTTGTCATTTTTAATAATCTACAGAGTGAACATAAAGACTCATTTACTCTGTTACACGCCTTAAAATGGCCTGAATAGATTTTCCTTAAAGATATAAATTAGTTATATTTTTATAGCTTTATTACTATTCTTTTCTTATCTTAAATTCTATAAAAGCTTGGGATATAAAAGAAAAGAAAGAAGGAGAAGCAGTATACACATACACAAACATATAACATATATATATATATATATATATATATATATATATATATATATATGTATATATAGTTTTTTTCAAGAATAAATTTGTTCTAGAAAAAAATTCCTTAACCCTATCTCTGACTCTTAAAAACTACCATGGTATATATTTTAGTATATACCAACCTAGACCATGTAAGTTTGTAATGTTTTCTGTTAAATAAATAAAATATTTACATACACACATACACACACACACACACACACACACACACACAAATAAATAATACGACATGATCGTCTGTGCATTAAAGGTAGTAAGACCAACATGATTACAGAAAGTCTGCCATAGGAAGGCAAAACTTGAGCCCTATCCCAGTAAGGAGTGGGAGGAGCCTCCTTGTGAACAGTCCTGCTGGCCTCAGATTTACTATTATGCCCTACAGATTTATAAGGCAATTTATTATATAGCAGGCTGCTTCTCACAGTCTTTGACACAACCAAAATCATAATTTGTTTCATGTTTAAAAAGGCCCTAATGGTATGCTAAATATTGGGTAAATGCATTTTATTGAGGCTTTTCATAGTTTAATAACAACAATATTCTACCCTCTATTATTGGCTTGCAAATATAACTAATGAAATGATTTTCAGACCTTCTTAAGCATTTACAATGTGAAATATATACAAAAGTAACAATTTTCTTGAGATTCGTTTCTCATCAAAGAGCTTAAGGAAATCCTATTTTTGTTTGTTTGTTTTGTGTTGTTTTGGTATTTCTTTCTTCTTTTTGTTGTTTTGACTTGTTTTTCTCAGCTAGAATATTAAGTAGTATTTTAATTTAAATCCATGGGAAATATACTGGGTAACTAGATGATTGGATCTTTGCAAATTTGTGTCTGGCATTCTCAGTTTAACACTTTTTGATAGAAACAGAAATTCCCCTTTGCTTTTCAAAGAAACACTCAGTGGAATGCTCCATATCTTGCTTTTAAACACAGTGCCACTGGTGGAGTTAATCAGGCCAGCTCACTAGTCACCATTTGATTTATCTTTAAATTGAGTTCAAAGTGATTTGAGATAGAGTGCCTTTTACTTGGACTGATCAGCTTTGGGGAAAAGGACTTGTATCTTCCCTGAGTTTCTTTCATTCCTCTCTAATTCCCTATAAACTTATAGTCCTTTAAAATGATCCCTCTCTGCATGCTTAGTATAATACATTCCTCTAATGTTCTGTTCAATGACATTATCACAGAGGATTTTTTGACATGACATTCTCTGCTTGCACCAAATCCCTTTGGGCAGCTCCTAGTTATGTCACAACAACATATTAGACGGATACAACATTTGTTACATGTTCCCAAATGGAAATGCCAGATTCTTTTACTGCACACACCACATTAAAAAAGTGTCTTGTGGTTGAGACACAATGACTCAATATTTTAAAGTTGAGCTAATGTTGCACAAAGCTTAACATTTGCCACAAATAAAAAATTTATTTGATGACTATAACTCATCCATTCTAAATGACAAAAGTTTAGAAAATATGAAACTTCTCTGATTTCTTAGTTCTTTTTTAATTCTCCAAAGTAAGTGTTTCTCATACATTTACTATTTCTTCAACTGATATTTAATGGAAGTTCCAAGTTCTAAATACTTTATAGAATTGATGCTTAAGCAATGCAAATGTTCCTCTTCTTACCTAAGGAGGACAACATGTAATATTCAGGTCAGAAGCAGCCTGCTGTTATTATTTCAACATCTGCTGTTTTAAGTGTGTATTTGTGGTAAGTTGTGTAACAGTTATTTGTATGTTTGTAATTGGTGGAAAGTATTCCTAAATCTTATTTCTTTCATCTGTGTCAAAAGAGGGTCAGAGAATTCTTTGAAATGCGTCTTCAGAAAACCAGTTTTGAAAAAGAATTATTTCAATGAGCTACATTAAACTAAAATTTTCTCCACAGTTTTTATCAAAGAGAGAAGAACAGATGATTCATAGATGAACATAAATATGCATTTTGTACTGCCGCAGAGACTAATGATGGTTTTAAAGATTTGTACAGCAAATGATGAAAATCTGACATAGACAAAGCCCTTGCTTCCTAGCTTTGTCTCTCGGTGCAAAATCTTTCCCTCAACTGGGTGGCTACTTTGCTATAGCTAATCTGTTTGAAGATATTTGTTCCAGAATGCTGTTCCTAAGAAGCAGGCTTTGGGGGTGGGGGGACACTTATGAGTCAAAAGTTACTTTGGACTCTTTCAGGATGAGCATCAGTTGGTACAAAGTGGAAGCTAACCTGAGCAGGCCTCAGGGCTGGAGGTGCATGTTGCGCCATCCCTACATCTCCAGATTGAGGCAACTTGATGGTGCACAATGCTCTTTTATGTGTTCTTCTTCATTTAGTTTGCTCATATCGTATTGTTTGTTTTACATCCATGTTCATCAGGCTAATTGACTCTTGCCTAATGATTTCTAGGAGAGGAAAAATGGGGTAACTTATGATCAGCTATTAAGCTAAATAATAAACAAGTAAATGCACACTTTCATGTATATATGTATGACTATACATGGTAGGAATGAAAGGAAATTCAGTAACATGCTTATTATATGAAAGTCATTCTGGTTAAACATTTCACGATGCAAATGCTGTCTTCTTGTTTTACTTTCATAGTTTTGAAATAACCTATTAATATGTAATATGTCCTTCTTTTTGGACTGGTTTGGCTGGCATTAGTGGAAGAGAGAGTGCATAGCCTCACAGAAACTTAAAGTGCCAGGGTGGTGGGATACCCAAGGAGGTGCCACCTACTCAGAGGAGAAGGGGAGGAGTAGGAAATGATTATACCATGGGTTACTTGGAGGGTGGAAGTGAGCAGGATGTAAAGCAAATAAGTAAATTATAAAATTAAATTAAAAGAATATCCTATGAGATAAAAATATGTATGTGCATAATGTTTATCTGTTCCAATCATTTTAGGGATGTATTTCATGTAGTGAATATAGTGAGATAGTATATAAGGAAGTAAAATATTTTATTCTTTATCTTTTTGAGGGTATGTATTTTGAGCATGGAGCATAAAGAATTTAGAGAGTCTTATCACTTGAAAGAAGAGAAAGGAATCAATTTCCTATGAAAGGTAATAAAGACTATAATGTTTTCTTTTTAATTACCTATCACATTTCCTCTCCACAATAATGTTTAAATTACAAAGGAGAGTGTCTGAATGTGGCTTTAAAAGGACTTGATCTACTCTTTATCCCAAAGGAATGGTAATTTGCTTTCAGGATTTGACTGTTTCTGATTTTTGAATCCATTTCCAAATGTTTTCCTGCTCTCCTTTCTTCCTTCTTTGCCTTTCTCTCTCCTTCCTTCCTTCCTTCCTTCCTTCCTTCCTTCCTTCCTTCCTTCCTTCCTTCCTTCCTCTCTCTCTCTCTCTCTCTCTCTCTCTCTCTCTCTTTCTTTTTTTAATTTGCAAATATGGAATTCTTTACAGTCTTTAAACCTTAAATCAAATGTCTCTACTTTTTCCATTTATCTTTTATTTTCATGTGTAAATAATTGTTTGATTTGTTTTTATATGTTTTATTTTAAAACCATTTTTTTTTTACAGAGGAGAGATGTTTAATAATAGAATCAGCAGGACTTCCAGAATCACGTGGTCTCTTCTTTGCATTATGTATATTCGAATGTTTCCTTGGAACACCAGAAGATTCTGTATCCTTTGGTTATCTTTCCCTACCTGACTATGGCTTTACTTCTTTTATGATGATGTTTTATGCATTGACTTTTACAGAGTGGGCAACTGTCAACATTGATGCTTTTTCTGATCGATCAAACCAGCTTCCTTTGTTGCTCAGTGGCGACAGGATCAGTGACTTTGCTCAAATAACTGTCAGATAAAATAGTACTGACTTTTTAAAATGTATATTCAATTCTGTTTTATACTAATTTGGAGCTTGGAAGAAAGCTATAAATATATGCATGTTGTAATGCTTCCTGACCCAAAGAATTAAGTATAGATGCAAGGTTTTATTTATTTCAGGAAGCTCCTTGACAATTTTCATGCATTCCATGCCTAAAGTTTACTGTTTTGTAAAGCAAAGGGAAGTTTCTTGGTAAAAACTTGTCTGTGTTAGACTCCTACCCGGAGGATTCCCACCCTTCAGTCTTCTGTTCTGAAACTTTGAACATCCCAGGATTCATGTTGTCTGTATCACTGGAATTCCTCCTTAGATACACCACATTCAGAAGTGTCCTATGTATAAAACTACATTTGTATCATGAGTGTAGGTGTACACGTTTTAATTTACCAGGAGAATTTTGTACAGTAGAACTGCTGCATACATTGATTCAACAAAAGTATCTTGTGTGTAAAGAGTGGTTGGGAGCAGAAAAATGACTGGATAAAACTAATGAAAGTTGTAGCTTTAACAATTGCTATCCTATCAGTTTTCTAGAGTATCAGGCCATTTACCAAAGGCATGCCCTAAATAACACAGTCTAACTTTGTGTGTTCTTAGTAAACATTTCCTCACTCTATGGTTCTTAGGAAAGGATTACGCCATTGTTTTAATACATTTTCTTCAGCATTAAATCTTTTTCTAATATCTATTTGCCTTTTTTTCTATAGAGAACAATGGATTCATGAAGGTAGATATACATGTTGATGGCTTTGTGCCATGCTGTTTTTTATTTTAAGAATTCTACTTCCTGCCTTGTTTATCTTATTTTTCCCTGAGTATTTTAACTGTCACAGAGAGATGCTCAGTCTTAACTCGCAATGTGACTTTATATTTATATTCCTGTGAACAATTGGTAATAACCTGTTTTTATCTGCTAGTTTTATTCTTGTTTGTTTATAGTGAGTATAAACATAGATTACTTGGAGAAATCTAAAAGACAAAAAAATTAAAGCACTGGAATTTGTTCCGTACCAGCCAAACTCTAATCAAGGCAAATGGGAAAGTCTGCTTTGAAATCGTCCACCAGTTATTCCGGTGAGCCCGCAATTTACTCTGATAATTCAATAAGGTATATACTTTCTGAATGGCTAAGAACAGAGTCATAAGATCCTAGTGATTCATCTATTGCTTACGTTATCCCTGTCCTGACCTAAGCCATTCTTACTTCTAAAACTTGAGAGTAATCGTATTATCACAAGGTATTTCTACTTAATCTATACTGAATCCCTGGAAATACTCTGAAAGAATAAATCTGCAATCATGCAAGATTCTTGTTGTTGGAAATGTTTTAAAAATTAAAAACAAGAACTAATCTTATCAAGGATTTTCCACATGCTAAGTGTCAGATAATTTACTCCAGTTGTCTCTCTATTTTCTCTCCTAACAACTAAAAAATTATGTGCATAATTATTACCACAATTTTATAAGAATTAAAGTGAAACACAGAGAGAACTACCAATGCTCTAAGGTAGCAAAGCTAATAAATGACCAGTAGAAGTTGGTCATTTAAATACTGGGGATGTCCAGTTTTCTGAGGAACAGCCAGACTGATTTCCAGAGTGGTTGTACAAGCTTGCAATCCCACCAGCAATGGAGGAGTGTTCCCCTTTCTCCACATCCTCACCTGAATTTTTGATCTTAGCCATTCTGACTGGTGTGAGGTGGAATCTCATGGTTGTTCTGATTTGCATTTCCCTAATGATTAAGGATGTTGGCTGGGTGGTGGTAGCACATGCCTTTAATCCCAGAACTTGGGAGGTAGAGGCAGGCAAATTTCTGAGTTCAAGGCCAGCCTGGTCTACAGAGTGAGTTCCAGGACAGCCAGGGCTATACAAAGAAACCCTGTCTCAAACAAAACAAAACAAAACAAAACAACAAAAGAAAACAAAACAAAACAAACAAACCCAAGGATGTTGAACATTTTTTCAAGTGCTTCTCAGCCCTTCAGTATTCTTCAGTATTACTCAGTTGAGAATTCTTTGTTTAACTTTGTACCCTACCCTTTTTTTTTCCGAGACAAGGTTTCTCTGAATAGGCCTGGCTGTGCTGAAAATCACGTTGAAGACCAGGCTGGTCTTGAACTCAGAAATCCACCTGCCTCTGCCTCCCAAGTGCTGGGATTAAAAGTATGCACAACGACCACCTGGCTACTGTACACATTTTTTAAAACTGGACATAGTACTACCTACTGGAAGATCCAGGAATTCCTCTCCTGGGCATATACTCAGAAGATGCTCCAACTGTTAATAAGGACACATGTTCAACTATGTTCATAGCAGCCTTATTTATAGTAGCCAGAAGTTGGAAAGAACCCAGATGTTCCTCAACAGAGGAATGGATACAGAAAATGTGGTACATTTACACAATGGAGTACTACTCAGCTATTAAAAACAATGAATTTATGAAATTCTTGGGCAAATGGATATATCTGGAGGATATCATCCTTAGTAAGAAAACCCAATCACAAAAGAAGTCACTTGATATGCACTCACTGATAAGTGGATATTAGCTCAGAAACTTAGAATACCCAAGATACAATTTGCAAAACACAAAATCAAGAAGAATGAAGACCAACGTGTGGATTCATCATTCCTCCTTAAAATAGGGAACAAAATACCCATGGAAGGAGTCACAGAGACAAAGTTTGAAGCTAAGACTGAAGAATGGAGCATCCGGAAACTATCCCACCCGGAGATCCATCCCATAATCATCCACCAAACCCAGACATATTGCATATGCCAGCAAGATTTTGCTGAAAGAACCCTGATATAGTTGTCTCATATGAGGCTATTCCAGTGCCTGGCAAATACAGAAGTGGATGCTCACAGTCAGCTATTGGATGGAATACAGGGCCCCCAAGGAGGAGCTAGAGAAAATACCCAAGTAGCTGAAGGGGTCTGCAACTCAATAGGTAGAACAACAATATGAACTAACCAGTACCCCCTGTGCTCTTGTCTCTAGCTGCATATCTTGCAGAAAATGGCCTAGTCAGACATCATTGGGAAGAGAGGCCACTTGGTCTTGCAAACTTTATATGTCCCAGTACAGGGGAACAGCAGGGCCAAGAAGTGGGAGTGGGTTTGTAGGGGAGCAGGGTGGGGGGAGGGCATAGGGGACTTTTGGGAAAGCATTTGAAATGTAAATGAAGAAAATATCTAATTAAAAAATTAAAATAATAAAATAAATACTGGGGATTTAGATCAGCTGGTAAAGTGTTTGCCTAGTGTGACTATGGCATTCAACACCACACATCACAAGCAACAACAACAACAAAAAAGCAAGAACAGATATTCTCATAGTACAATTCCAAGCTGTACATTTTGGAAAAAGAATTTTTTCTTTATATTTTCACACAAGTTGTGATGTAATTTACCAATGCCTAAATGTATATCATTGTACTTTGTGCAAATATTAAGGAAAGGACTGTTGGTCACATTAACATATTGTAGGAAGCAAATGTTCAGTTGAAGCACATTCAGAAACTAAATCAAGAAGTTTAAAGATCCATTAGGTCAGTTCTCATGAACACAATGGAATGTTGAACATAGAGTCAAATGAGGATTTTTCTTCCCAAACATGTGTGTTTGCATAAGCATCCCCCTTTAACTTTCAAAAATCATAAAATCAGAAGATTGCTAGAGCCAAGTCTCATGGTAGAACATGAATTACTATTGTTAAATGTACAGCAGGCACATGGTTATATTATGGAAGATGCAAGAAACAAAAGAAAATACAAAACAAAGACTTTTGTTGATTCTCATAAAAATACACTGTAATGTAAAATATAAGTCATTGTAAAAAATATGATTATGGCCCTACTATGTATAGAGTAATGTATAAATAATGTACAAGTAATGTATTAGCAATGTATAAGTGATGATAAATTAGATGTCACGCCTCATCATGAGTAGCAACATTAGCAATAGGATTTTGGAATAAGGGAGAGGAAATGTATTCCAATATGGAAGACTCTTTTCACAACAGGCAGGAAGTTAAACATGAGCAGTTGACAAAAGCTAGCAGATAAAACAGCTTGGTGACTAGCAGGGTAAGAGGTTTGACTATTACTTCATTAGAATTCAGTTTATACTCTAATTGAAGAACTGTTTACTTAAGGTAATTAGGAAGGGCTCTTGACATCTGAGATTTAATGCTGAGTCTGCCAGTAAACATACTCTGAGAGAGCAGCACAGAGGGAGTTCACTACTGAGTGCCTTAGACTCTGACTAAGCAAGCAGCTAGACCGAGAGAGAGATACCTAGGAACAGGGTCTAACCCAGCAGACCTTCACGATCTCCAGCAAGGGCTCAGATGAGTTGCTTCATCACAGTTTCTCATACAGAAAAGCTTGGACTTTTGTTCAGTGTAGGCCTTCTTTCCTTCTCCTTCTCCTTCTCCTTCTCCTTCTCCTTCTCCTTCTCCTTCTCCTTCTCCTTCTCCTTCTCCTTCTCCTTCTCCTTCTCCTTCTCCTTCTCCTTCTCCTTCTCCTTCTCCTTCTCCTNTCCTCCTCCTCCTCCTCCTCCTCCTCCATTTCCTCCTCTTCTTCCTCCTCCTCCTCCTTCTCCTCTTGCCATCCAGAGGGTTAAATAAATCCTCAATTTCTGGAATGTGATCTGGGTGCTTGATCTCAGCGCTGTAATTTTCACTATCTTATGACACTGAACACAAGTATTAATTCAAATAAAAAGTAGATAAACTTGAGTTCACTAAAGCAGAGTCTCTAAGGATGGAACTCAGATCAGTTATCAGTTTTAAAAAGCTCCACAGTAATTGTGCTGATTACCCAGGTTTGCAAACCACTGATCTAAAGGGCATAAGCTACTCTTACAGAGATTCAGAAGTAATTACACTACTTTCCCATAACTATGCAATAATCTCACATAGAATACGCTAGTCCTTAATGGGCAGAGCAGAGGGATGAACGAAGAAATCACATTACTAAAGCTCTGTACTCAATGAAAGGGCACATAGGCATTTTAAGTGTGTTCCACATTATAGAAGAACAAAGGGATTAAGCACAATAGGAAGTCCATTAAATTACTAATGCATTCAGAAGAAATTAAAAGTTATGTTCAGAGGATTACAGAATAGACATGGAGATTCATAAAACTATGTTAATCTATAAAAATATTCATATAGGTACATAATGATCTTTCTGAGTGGGCAGATGGAATAAATAAAATGAATTTATGATTTTGCAAAGCAGAGACGACTTTGTGGAAATGGCTGACGTATCTGTGGAACTTTCACTCTAATACTTGCCAACAGACACGTACTTTTTTTTTATGTGTTGAAAAGATGTTTAACAGTATTTTATTTGAATTTGGGGACTGTTGCACTGATGATGTTTGGTAGATAGCTTATTTTAACTGCGTGCTGGGGGAAATTAATTATCTGTCTTTGAGGCTTGCTGCTGTGTGCTTTATGGACACTTACTCCTCAAATGGCTATTTTAAATATCTGTATTTTCTTCAGAAATTTGTTTTCTCTTTTCTTGGTTTTCTCCCCTTCTTCTTTGTTTTATCAGTGGTGTGTTAAGAACTTCTGACAAACTGGGTTCATGTATTTATTGCAGAATCAAAAGGGAGTCCCTCAGTGTGGTAGTAGCATGCCACTGGCAGCCATTTTTCTCAGCCCTGGAACCACTGGGTTTTGCACCCACAGATAGTATACAATTCTGGGAAGTAAAAAAAAAAAAAAAAAAAAAAAAAAAACTTTAATTCTAGCACTTGTGGCCAGACCAGTTGTTTTTATGGAATACCTCAAATCAGATCTTGGTTTAGTGGGAGGAAATAGCTCTTGGACATATGGAAAGTTTGCTGTCCACAATAGGTAGGAGGTCAAAGTTGTAGTATTTTGACAAAAATTCATGAAGGCTTTCCAGCCTTTCTAATTTCTGGAGGCCTCAACCCCTCACCAGAAATCAGCCTCTTCTTGAAAATAAAGTACCCCCCTTCTCTTTACTGCAGCTGGAATGAGTAGAAAGTTTGGAAGTCATCAAGTCTGAATAAAACTAAGGATCTTCAGGACTCCTCACTCCAACCTTGAGCAGTCTGTCTGAATTTCCATGAAATAGGTGGAGAACATTAAAAAGATTTTGCAAAATTTACTGTGAATTTCTTTCTTACACATAAAGAAAAGACAGAGTTTGTTTAGTAATTATTAACAAGTAGGCTACCAGCATAAAAATAATCTTATTTCTCAGAAAAGAATCCTGAAAGTTCCCTGTGTTGTTTATATGAAGCACTGTGGTGCTTGAGAAAGAAGTTTATACACTCTTTTGGAAAAGAAGTTAGCTCACACAAGGCTATTTGGTAAAATAAAGATAGATAAATAATTTATGTGAACTTAGAAAATCTCTAAAGGTAATTTCTTTTTTTACCCTATGTTTAAGTCTACTGTTAAGAATAAGGAAAATATTTAGAAGACTAGAACTGTTATGCAAATTGGTGACATTAGGACACAGGAAAGGAAGTATAAAAATAACAGGATGAGTCTCAACTTGTTTTCTGTTTTTTAAATTTCATTTTATTTGGTTTTTACTTTATGACATTATAAAATCTGGAGAGTCTATAGTTTGAATTATGAATTATGATGTCTTCCTGGGCTGGTGATATGTCGTAAGAAATAGTCTATGAAAAGCAGTAAAAATGACCTACAATGCCTGGTCATCCACATCATGATAAGGGCAAATAACCCATATTCTGCAATGTAGTATTGGCTGAGCTATAATGCTTTGTTGGCTCAGAGCAGTAAATACATTTTCAAGTCAATGTGTGTTTACTGAGATGTAACCCCATTGTAAGTTGAGGAGAAGCTAGGGTCTTGAAATATCTATAGTTACTATCTTCATTACAGTCAACGTTTTAAGATGCTCTGGTATATAATAAGCCCCATGGTGTCCTTCTAAATCACATTTCAATGTCAGCTCATATCCCCTTTATATGGAAACATACAAATGAACAGAGTCTCTGGGAAATGTGTCCCTCCATTTCGACTTGGGTGTTCAAAATGACAGGAACCATAAGGTTAAACATGTTCTTAATCTGAACATCTGGGATTGTATGTTTTTGCAAACATAAGATATGTGTTGAGCTCAGGTTAACTGGGAAAAATAGAGATACATCCCAGAGGATGCTTTTCATCCATCACATCTATTTCAGTCCCATTAGAATGATAAATCTACAAACAAACAAACAGGCTTTTCAAAGTGTTCTCTCTCTCTCTCTCTCTCTCTCTCTCTCTCTCTCTCTCTCTCTCTGTTGATTGTTCCTTCTTATATGCAGCAGCACATCTCTGGTAGTATCTTTACAATCCCAGCAGACATGAAATAATCACATTCACATGAATCCCAGTGGACTCTTGGAAATGGTAGAGATTATCACTAAGAACTGGTATCTTGAAAATAAGCTTCTCTTTTCGAGTGACTTGAGAACAAAAGAACTAAAAACAGGGCTCCACCTGAGAAGTCATCTAGTGAGTCAACTTGTCCCAGAGTGCTTGGTGCTTCCAAGCTCCCAGAATGCAGCCAGTGCTTATAGTATGTGAAGGTTGTACTTCTATGCATAGTACTCTTTCCTGGGACTCTGATATTTCCAGGAAGTCAAGAGAGGAACTTTCTTTGTTCATAGTGCTTTTTAAAGTATGAGAGATCTGAAAGATCTTCAATAGGTTAATCATACACTGAAGAGTCCCATCCCTACCTTGCATAATGTGGTTTGGCTGAAATTCATTCTTATTTAGGCTTAGACTAAAATGTTCTCTTTCTTTTTGATGTAATCCAAATTTTCTTAGACTACAGTTAATTCCTTGAATTGGAAAATAGATTCTAGAAATTTTGTATTCAGAAAGCTATTATTATCATCCACATACATCATTCCAGGTCTGATGAACAACCTGGGACTTTACAGTCATTTTCTACTAAGCACTAACTAAAGTGGAAATTTCTAGCTAATTGCTACTTTGAAAGTTGCAGAATGCCTGAAACACAAGACAAATTATTTGCTGGTAAGTATAATTGTAACAGTCCACATTCCCATTTTATTTTTGTTGTAGTCATTAAATTATGAGACATAAATTAGGGAACAGGGAGTTATCCATCTTTAAATGTTAAGGGTTTGAGAAAACTAGTGTTCAGAGATGAGAGACAGCCAAGAGATATGACAGCTTTATGCAGTGCCACGTGTTTCTGATGGACCTTTAGCTATAAATTATGATCTCTTTACTAATCTGGTACATTCAGTTGATTGGGGATACTCAGGTATTTTTCTTTCATTGTAATTTATCTTGGCGTTGTTTTGTCCATGGTTTAAATAACTTCTTTCCTTTAGCTTAATAGTTCTCCACGAGAGAATGAGACCTTGCATCATAGGTACATACAATAATTGAAGAGTATGACAATAATTACTAAGATGAATAACTTGTAGAATGTGTAAAATGAACAAGAAGTGATAATCTGGTTAGGTGGCACTAAAAAAATGTGAATGAAACAGGGCAAAATTAAATACTTGGAAAATATGAAACATTCTTTAAAATGTATTTGCATGTTCTCTAGTGAGGAATCAGACTACGAGTCTTCAGTTTGAAGAGACTTGACAATTAGCTGGGTCAACAAAATAATTCCATTCCCATAACTCTTAAGAAGAAAAACAAACAAAACAAAACAAAACAAACAAACAAAAAACAGGGATTTGCTAGGTAACTAATGGGGACAGCAAAGACCAAAATAAACAGCATTTTCTGTAATATAAGAAAACTGTAATTTTACTACACTGGTCTCTTTGTAAGCATTCAGTAATAAAAGTGAGCATGACTGCTCCCCCAACCCCCGCATTCTTCTTGTATTCTCTGCTGTGAACTTCCCAAGGAATGTTTGTGAGCATTAGGATGGAAGGCTAAGGACACCTCTCTTGAGAAGTGCAAATTTTACTTTTTAATGCAAAGCCAATTTAGTCACACACAATGCTGTGTGAAAGAAGGTGTTTTTATTTCAGTGAAGGTGTTGGGAAGGCAGAAAGTGGTAAATAGCTTCAGTCACAGTAAGTCATAGCTGAAGGACAGCACACACATTTGTGCGGGATGGAAAGCACCATTACTTACACATCCATCTTTTCAGTGGCTGAAAGAACAATCCCCATTAGCGACATCAGTTTTGAATAATAAGGGGAAAATGTATGTATGTCCTTGGAGGTTCAATAATACTGAACACAATACATGGGAAATTTGTAGGTTCCCAGGAAAATTAATTACCCCTTTCAAACTCTACAATTTGATAGAATATTCTATTTCCTTCTAGCAAGGCATGTTAAGCTGTATTTTGATGACCACAACATATATATGAGAAAAGGGACTGAAAGCGAAAGCATGTGGAGGCTAATTATTACTGCCTATATAAGTGAATTGCTATAAATGAACAGATGAAGAAAGAAAGAAATGTTTTTCACTGTCTCTGGGTTGATGTGTCTAGTATATGGTACGTACAACAGAAGGATCTGTCTTTACTGTTAGTTACTGTTGTAGACTCCTGTTTGGAGGAGTTTGGATTCATCACTTGCTGGTGATTAGGTTCAAATTCATGCTGTTTGTGCAGTTGATATAATAATATAATATAATATAATATAATATAATATATGCTAAAAACATGCTGGTTTGTGCCCAGGCAGCTTCCATGGCTGTGGAAGTCCACTGATCCAACTGAGAAGCTCATTTTAGAAGCAAGGGGAGGTGGATTTGCATGGCTGAGACAGAACTTCAGTGGACAGAGCGGGTCAGTGGAAAAAGCTTGTCTGCCCTTTAGGTGACCATATAACAGACAGTTCTGAGAACTGATCGCAGCAAGCTTGAATTCCCCATCCCCACTGTTTCCTTCCTCTCCTGCCTCCCTCTTCCTGTTTCCCTTCATTGTTCCTCTCTCCTGCAAGCATTCTTCCAACACAATAGTAATATAATCGTTCTTTTATCTGGACATTTCCTATGACACACGAAAATACATTGTGTCTTACATATTTATCTCACCGGTATTTCGATGTAGGCATGAAGCCTAGATAAAAATTTGCAAGCTGAAGAAGAATTAGAGATGACCCCAATGACAATTTTTTACTCATCTATAATAATGTCTCTATTTTATTTTATATTTTATATTTATGCAAAATTATAGCTCACACAAGTATTGACAAATGGATCAGTCATTAAGAATTTTCTGAGTCACAGAAAACCAATTACTGTTATCACTTTGTTTATATCATTCATAAGTATGTAATCATCACCTATGTAAATCAACACCATCACTCAATTAAATAGGCTAAATCAAAGAAATTGGTAGGATGAAGGAGTTGATTCAAAATAGGCATAACAATTCCGGAGATCTGATTCTAGTGCAATATATTCCTTGGTGTGAGAAGCCGTGTTTATTCATAAAGCTCACAGATTATTTGTACTTTCATTTTGTGGAACATTTCTTAAGGAATATATGAAACAAATTCATACCTTAAATGGACACAATAAAATTACTGGTCATGGAGTACTGATCAGATTGCTTCCTAGACCAGCATGATTTGGAATCTCCTGGAACTCCACAGAGGCCAGGGGTACATGGATATACCTATAATCCCCAGCACTGGGGATGGAAGATCTTTGGGCTTCCTGGCCTGACAGTCCAGCTGAATAAGCAAGTTTCAAGATCAGTGAGAAATCCAATCTCAGTAAATAAGGTGGAGTATATTTGAGCACAACCTTTGACTTTGTGCACTGGCCTCCACACACGTGTGCACATACATAACGATGCGCTGATACACATGAAAGTATCTTTCATTATGAGATCAATGCTCTCAAGTTTTTGATTATATGTCCTGAATGTTTCAATTAGTAACAAAAATAATTTGAAAGAAAAGTCTGCTTAAGTCATATAAATATATGAAAATGTATAGAAAATACATGAATCATGTTTGAAGGTAATTGTTGAAAATATTTTTTTTCCGAAATTAAAAATGAAAGCTTTCAAAGGATGAAGAGTTCTAGGATAAAATTGGAAATTTTCTCATGGAAAAATAATTACTGATATTAGTTGAAATTCAGATAACTTCAAAATTTGTCACTTAGGAGCCGAAAAGTGAGGGATAGTTGCTCCATTCACCATATGAGCATTCTCCACCTCTGTGTTACTAGCAAGCATTTCATCATAGTGGCAGGGAAGCGGGATCCTCCCACATGCCCCAGGCAACCAATTTGCACCTTTTCTTCTCCGATTCTTGTTGCATATGCAGTGCTTTATCACTATTTCTTTAAAGAGGTAGAGTCGAAAGTTAAATGAAGTTTAATGTGCAAAGAAAAGTCTATAATTTCTTATCTTGGCCCCTGGGGAAAATGCATGTTAGGATTGAGGATTTTAAATATAAATGTAATTTATGGATGCATATATAAGAATTAAGCTTCCAGTAACAGATCTACAGTTTTAATTTAGACAATTATTTTAGTATAGTATGAAAACACCACAGGAGAACTTTCCTGACTAAAAACTCTAGGTGTATGATAAAGGTTCATTGGCTACAGTGACAATGTTGCCTAGCAGACTTCTGGAAATTACTAATCTTATCGAACTTGAACGACAGAGATTTACTCTGCCTAGAATAGTATATTCCCATTTTAACCATGCTGCCACATACTGTATAATCTCCTGCTTGGTTAAAGTTCCCAGTTGTCATTGTGCTCACTTCCATTTTACCCATTCTGCTGAGAAATAGAACACTGAGATGTTTCCACATCTCAAATATTGTGGCTAGTAGTGCTGCAGTGATCCATTCTGAGATCTAGATTTCAAATATTTTTGGATAAATTCCCACAAGTGCAATTGCAAATTAGAGGGTAATTCTATTTACATATGTTTAGAAACTCCAATTCTGTTTTTCCACAGTAACTGTATTACTTCACACATCAAACAATAGTTTGCAGAGATTTCAATTTTTTAAAAATATATTTTACTAACACTTTCTGCCGTCTATCTTTTTCTGATAATAGCCATCCTGAAGGGTGTGAGGATGAGTCTTATTGTGGTTTTGATTTACATTTCCCCAGACACAACTGATAATGAACATTTTTGCACATACCTGATGGTCTTTTGTACAGCTTCGGCAAGGGATTAAAAAAAAAAAAAGAACTTAGGCCTTTTAAAAATCAGGTTATTAGGTGTTTTATTTTTTTTCAAGTTATAGCAGTTTGTCATATATTTTAGAGAATAACTCCTTAATTGATACATGATCTGAACATATTTTCTTCCCATACTGTGCGTGTCATTTTGCTGTGTTGTCTCCTTTGTTGTACAGAATGTGTTGGTTTAATATAACCTCACTTGTATTTTTGTTGCTTGTTATATTTTGTCTTACTTATAAAATTATTATTAAAATCAAATTAGTAATATCAATAATAAAAATGTTTGATTATGATACACAACCATGTAGACAAAAAAAAACATATAACATACATACGCTAACTTGTTACCACTAGCTCCAGCAAAAGATCAGTACTCAGATTTAGCAGAAGAATATGTGAGGTAGAAAGCAAACTACAAAACTCACAGCTGGGAGCACATAGTGCTTGGGAGACTGAGGTGGGAGTATTTCCATGAGTTTGATGCTAGGTAGGTCAACATCTTATCAAACTAGTCAGAACTATATAACACATATATTTAGGGGCAACAAAGAAAAGCAGTACATGAATTATGTGAAGGATGATATAAGCTTATGTGATGGTATAAGCATTGAAAATATATAAGCAGACTGAGTAAAAACTATCTAGAGAGAAGACATACATTAATGTGGAGATGTTACAAATTGATCTGCAGAAACAGAAAACATTGCTTGTGTTTTATATAATTGTGATAATAATAGGATAAATGTAGCATTTTACAAACCACACCCACACTATTTACTGCCACCCAAGAAAGTTTTGAGAGATTGCATTATTGAAGTAGAGAATGACTTGAGAAAGCACCACAGAGAGTATACCATGTTACCTACACAGTAAGCAAGTATCACAGAGAGTATACCGTGGTACCTACACAGTAAGCAAGTATCACAGAGAGTATACCGTGGTACCTACACAGTAAGCAAGCATCACAGAGAGTATACCCTGTTACCTACACAGTAAGCAAGCATTACAGTGAGTATACCGTGTTACCTACACAGTAAGTGACTTCCAAAATACCAGTTGCTCAGTTAGGATGGAATCTCTTCTGTAGAAACTGAAATCCAACTAAAACGAATGCTGTTGTTTCCTCTCTGCCCAATAATGATTCCCCTACCATACTCGAGTATGACCAGTGTCCATCCAGCTTAAGTATTTAATTATCACAGAAAATTTATGAGAGAAAGATATTTATTAGGAATTTTTACCACTTTATTTAAATAAAAGATTTTGTAGTAGCCAAAAGCTTTCACTTAAATTCATAACCAACATTGGGTTTAGCTAAAAAGTGTCAATAAAGAATTAACAGAAACATGCAGTTGTGTGCATATTTGGAAGCAATGTGTTCTTTCAAATGTGTAGTGATCAGTTAAATTATATAAATGATGGTTTGCGCTAAGCAGTTAGAGATGTGAGGCTTCAACTTGGGAACTATTCATATTTTTAAGGTAACATGCTCTTACGTCTACTTGAAAGCATCAGCAGGGTCATGAAGCTCAGCTCTCATCAGTGTACACTGTAATAAAAAATTCACACTATCTTGATTCATAGTTTTTACTCAAGTGATTGAATTATTTCTTTTATTTAGTCAACCTTGGTCAACCATTTGTGACTTCTGGTAACACAGTATGGATTTTTCCATATTTCTATAGTGATACTAAATATATTACCCTAAGCCAACTGTGAAGATGTGGCATCAATAGGGTTGTAAAATACAATTACACCTTTTTGATGTTCACAGGAAAAAGCCATTACTTTGACCATCCATTAGGCCCTGTAGGTCATCTGATTTGGAGAAAAACAACCAATTATTTATTATTATTCTACAGTTTATAGTGGCAGGTGTAACCACTATATCTCTTTTATTTTCAGTTCTCATTTACAGTGTGACATCTTATATAATTAGTAAACAAATAATATGTCTGTATATATGTAGGATGTATTTTTAGCTAAATTAGTTTTTCCTGAGGATATAAGATGAAAGGTATTCAGCTTATATGTAATACTACAAAGCTACTTGTAGTTTTTGTAATAATACAAGTAAATAAAAACTATTTGTAATACTACAAATAGCTACAAAGTAATACTTAGAGTCTACTGAAAGAAAAGAGTTAAGAGTTCCATATTGAATGTGTGCAATAAAAGGATACATTATTTGGAGAATTAAATAAAATTATAAAGATTTTTGAATTAATACTTTTCTTTCAAAATATTTTTGAGGTTTTTAATAATGTCTCTTAAAAATAAATATTTGCTCTCTCAGTAGTTCTGTTTCCTAGATCACCACAATTAAATTCTTTTCTATGTTGTCTATCATTTATCATAATTGATCTAACTATCTGTCTGTCTTTCTATCTATCCATCCATGTTTCTACCTGTCATTTATCTGTTCCACTATTTGCCTAAATTATATGATAACATAAGGCAAAGTACTAGTGTTTATTATTTTTCTTCAATGTGTCTATTTTTAATGCTAGTCCATGGTACACTCAGACAGCAACGCACTTGGTTATTTTAGGAGCAAGTGTACACTACAAATTCTGGGATCATGTCTGACATGGTTTTTACACTTACAGCTATAGATTTAACATAGTCATCCACTTTAAAGTTGTAAAGAGACAAAATGAGCTTGCGTTTTTCAAACCTATTACTCAATAAAACTGTTTTGAATTCTAATTTGTTTTTAAAATTTATATTGTAATGCTTTGTTAAGTAAAATTTTAGTTCATGTAAGTACTTTACTAAAATTTATTCTTTTTCAAGAGAAATATGTTTTAGTTCTCAGTTGTTACTTGCTTATAATTAAACCGAAGAATGAGTCCCCTGATTAAGAATTATTATAGGTAGCTGAAGGCAATAGGTTTATCTCTTAGGTAGTGGTAGACATAAACAAAAATGTATCACAAGTACTAAATTTACAGTAGATGGCATGAATTAGAAAATGTTGAAATGTGCTGGGAAAATTACATGTAGTTCCACATCTTGAGTTTCAGATTGTTGCTTAAGACTAACTTCAAATAGTTATACAGGAACCTTTGCAGTAGAACATAGAACACATAGTTATACAGGAACCTTTGCAGTAGAACATAGAACACATAGATATGCTTACCATACTTCACCATGGGTATCACACACCCAAAAAGGTTAACAATGACTTTACCTACTTCTTGACATACTAAATGATCTTTTACTTACAAAACTGAATACATTAAAAAAAAATGCATGCAAAGACAGAATACAAAGAACATTGATTCATTTCTAATACCCTAGAATCTTTTAAGCTCTACCATCTCTTGAAATTTTGCTCCACACTGCAGCATGCCAATTATACTCAAGTAGTACTGCACGGTAACTTTAAATCATGAAAACCCTAAGTTAGCCACTGACACCTTCACCCAGTCCATGGACTCATACCACTGCCCCATGATAAAAATCCTTTCTCCACTTTTGCCATGAATTTTAAACCTATTAGGAAGGCTGTGTGATCTCCATAAATGCCACATTGAACAAGGAATCATTCTTTTTTTTTCTGCCTTGGATTTGGATATATATTTGACATTATCCGTTTAGATATTCAAACAAAATATTTGAGCTCATGTGTTGTCTATCTCTTGAAAGTGGTTTTAGTAGGTTTGCAAGTATAGGAAATGTCAATAACACACAACTTAAAACCTATCTATTTTGGAATATAACCCACAATATTGTACATAAGACAAAATGAAAAAACAGATATAAATTTAAATACGTGATTGATTTGAGTATTTATATACATGAAGAGTTTGCTGCTGGAAGATTTCAGTTTCCTGACATATATAATAATTATTTGTGAATAATAAAAAATTGAATAAATCTTGTTTTGGGAAAATCCTAAAGCATCCACAAAAAGGACTAAGAAGACATTCCATATCTGTTAGACTCTATAATAAAACTAAATTTCCCTGTAAGGACATGCATTTCAGTTTGGGAATTACATGTTACTGCCCATTATATGTTGCCTTTCACATTGACAAAGTCTTTTAGCTTACCATTCAGTTATTTCTTTACATATATATGTATATATGTGTATGTTTGTTTTAATTCTCTGTCTCTTTCATTCTCCATTTCTGTCTCCCTTTGTCTCTGTCTCTGTTTGTGTCTGTCTGTGTCTGTCTCTATCTCTCACACACACATACACATACACACAGACACAGAGACACATATAAACACACACGCACACACACAGACACAGACACACAGAGACGCATACACAGAGACACACACAGACACAAAGGCATACACAGACACACAAACAGATACACACACACACACACACACACACACACACACACACCAAGTATTATTCAACAACTAACACTGTCCTACAAGTATCTAAGCGGTGCCAATCCTCCAATGCTTAATAAGATAGCTCCTGTTTGAATCTTGGTGTACTTACAGTGTGGTATCATGAACAAACAGGGAAGCATAAAAGTCATTTCTTTGATATGAGCTCAGCTCTTGTGAGCAGCTCATTACTGATATCAGCAGCATATGAAAGATTATATTATCTGTGGTATTAATTATCTATGATCTTTTCTAGAGACATTTCCCCAGTAACCCTGAAAAACCATACTGTCACTATGTGTTCACACCAAGTTCAAACCTTTCCAACATATCAAATGCAACACAATCTTTATTAAAACTCAATTATGGCACTATGAAAAGAACATGAATCTTAAGCATTGGGAGCCCATATGCTCAAAGGAGAAGGAGAGGAATGACTGGGGAAGGATCATAGGAGGGGTTGTCATGGACAGGGGCAGCGAGTGGGATGCAAAGTGAACAAGTAAAAAAGTAAAATAAAAATTTAAAAATGAGAGAGCTGTTTACTCAATTTTATTATCATTAAAATGTAATTACTTTTCCCCCCTCCCATTTCCTTTCCTTCCTCACATACTACATGTCCTATGTCATTCATTCTCTTTCAGACTCCTGGCTCTTCTACTTTTCTTATTGCTATTGTCTTACACACACACACACACACACACACACACACACACACACACAGAGAGAGAGAGAGAGAGAGAGAGAGAGAGAGAGAGAGAGAGAGAGAACTGCAGTCTCTTAAGTTACAGCCTATTACAGACAAATCTCTCATGGAGTTACACTTGCCACCCTTGCATAGAAAGCCACTTTTAAGGCAGATAATTTTTGTGTTTGTCCCTAGGTTCTTTGTGTCATACCCAATCTGCCCTCTTTAGGGTCTGTAAATTTTGGTAGCACTGTTCTTTGCTATGGTCCAGCTTACTATCAGAGGACTTCTGATTCTCTATTGCCTTAATGTCTTCTTTCAAATTGCTCTACTTATTCAGGGAAATTCATTTAGTTTCCTCAGTAATAGCATACTTTAAAGACCACATACAATATTATACATTATTTGGAAATTTGCCTAAATACCTTTAATAATGAAATTTATTTCACATTAAAATATTTATTTTAATTTTTACTAATTTTTTTCCTAAAATATAAGTTTTAAATTTAGCAAGCCCTCCTATCACATTTCTGGAAAGCAATTTCTGTTATCTTTCTCTATTAGTGCTGATGCTGGTGATTTTATCCAAGAAAACACATGGTGGGACTGGTGGCTCTAGCTGCATATATAGCACAGGATGGCCTAGTAAGTCATTAATGGGAGGAGAGGCCCTAGGTCCTGTGAAGGCTCTATGCTCCAGTATAGGGGAATGTTGGGGCCAGAAATGGGAGTGGTTGGTTTGGGGAGCAGGGGGAGGGGGAGGGGATAGGGGATTTTTGGAGGGGAAACTAGGAAAAGGAATAACATTTGAAATGTAAATAAATAAAATATCTAATAAAAAAGAAAGAGATGACTACATGTTAGAGGTTTTACATGATGCATTAAACATGAACTATTTACAATTTGATTCTTCTCTGAAGAACCAAATCTATGTTAATAAAGTTAAATATCTCTGTGACACAAAAAATAGTGTCTAAGTAACTTTTCCTGGGTACTGATGACATTATAAAAGAAGTAAGAAAATAATTTAAATATTGCCATTCTTCTGAACATTAAATTTTTCAATATTTTTAAGAAGATAGAAAAGCAGATTTGCTTATTTACTCACTCATGCATTGTTGATGATTTTCCTTATAAAGACTTGCCACTAGATGTGATGAAGAAATTCAAAAAACAGTTATCTCCAAAGATATAAATACAAAAGAATCTATGATAATTTTCAATATATGTGAAATGTGAATTTAAAAAAAACAACAAACAACAACAACAAGCACAACTCAATTCAACCCAACCCAAACCAACTATCAACCAACCAACCAACGAAGCAAACAAGACACAAAAACAAAAACTTAAAGAATCTTCTTTGCTTTGTCCCTTCCCTCTGCTTGATTGGTCAGGAGTAATGATTTATCCATCATCTCCACATCAGTTGCTGGGTTAAATATTTCAGACATTCTTACAGCATCAGGAGGGAGGACATTTTCTATCCTCTGTTTCCTCTTAAATTCAGAAGTGACTAATTTTTCTGTGGTGAGAGAATAAATGTGGGATTCAAGAGGGACGTTGTTCCATATAGATTTTACTATTTATTCCTTCCAGATGTCAAAAAAGGAATAAAATGGACCACCATCAAGTCACAACAATGAATTGTGAAAGAACATGTACATGTCAATCAGAAAGCCAGGCAACTTAAGAAATCAACCTCTTAGGAGGATGGATCCTGATTACACAACCACAAATGAAACACAGGAATTCTTGTACCAAGAGACAAGCATGGCTTTGTCTCTCTTTTTAATTTAAGGGGATTATATCATTCAATCTGTAAATTTATGATCAAAAATNAAACAGTGTAACACTTGCACTTAGACCCCTTACAGAGGAGAACACAAAACAGTGTAGTCCATCATAGAGAGCCCTGGGAACTGCACTCTGATCACTCAATGTGTCTGCTAAGTTATCAATAGACAGAGTCGTGGTTAGGGTGTAGCAGTCAGTTTGGTCAAGACACAGCATAGATGCAGCTCAGTTGCCTTACCTTGTAGACATCTGTGCATTAATGTCTCGGGACCTGTTTTGGTTCAGATTTTAACTTACATTTTTAACTCCTTCGTGATACCTCCTGCAGAATGCCAAAACAGTTGATGACCCATGAATAACCCCTTTGAACACCTAGTAGCCTGTCATCTTACTCCCAGAAAATGATACTGAGAACTCTTTGAAAGCTAGTGATTTCTCTTTAATGCTGTGCTATCATTTGGAAAAAATTAACAAAAACAAAAAATAAACAAAAAATAAATATAAAAGAAAACCAGAAAGACAGAGATCCTGGGGTTGGCAATATGTTTTTGTGAGTTACTATTTGTAGCTAAAATTGGAATAAAAGAATCTTTGTCTCAGTTAAGTATCATGGAAAAATCAGAGCTGTTTTGCAAGTTGCAACTGATTATAGGACTGTACCTTGTGAATTCATTGTTGTTCAGTCAACTGACATTGTGGAAAGACACAAATATGTCCACTTGTGCTTCTGATAGAGTACTCACTAACACTACAAAGACATGGATTCCTAAGGAAAGAGTGAGCTGAATACGAAGAGCAGTTATTTTTACATTAAAAATAAATGTATAATAACATAATACCTGGAATGGATATGACTAAAAATTCAGGTTACAATTATCAATAATCTAAATAATATACCAGTTTAAATACTAGATGAGTAAAGCTTGAACAATCTGACTGAAAACAAAAAAATTATGCAAAGGTTGAAAAGCCAAACAAACAAAAAAATACAACCAAAAAACAGCTCCTCTACAAGATATATTTCACATTGCACATGATCCTTGTCTTTTTATTTTCTAACCTCACACCGGTGTGAGATCATGGTGTTACAGATTACAAACCTTCAGGTGGGACGGCTTTGAAGCATGCCAGCTATTATGCATTATGTTTAAAAACTGCTGAAGAATTTCTTATCAACTGGTTCTTTTTTTTCCATTTCTCAACATGTCTTAGCCAAAAAAAAAGGGGGGGGGGTCAGAAAAGCTATAATTGTAGGAACAAACATGGCGTTTTATTTTGCTTTTATTAACTTATGTGAAGGTGACATGGAGGGCAGTCAGACAACATGTAGGTTACATAGGGCAGTCAGATCTCTGCTAGCTCCTTGGCTCTCAATATTTCTTTAGGGAGGAAAACCAACCTCGTGGACAGATAAAAGGAGAATGCAGAGGAGAGGGCTGCAGTGACAGTGGGAAGAAGCTGGGGAACACTTCATGATGAGAAAGGGGTGGGGGAGGGTGCTTGGTTGGGCCCAGAGAAACGTAGGATACTGAGCTATGCTTCTTCGTTCTAATAGGCAGGTGACAAAGTTTAATTCTCATTAAAATATAAGAGGTCTTACAAGAGCCTTCAGATTCAACATTTTAAAAAAGATCTCAAACTCCTGGAGGATGCAAGGGCTCTTGGTCTGTGGACTACATTATTAGAATCTAGGGACACGCAGAGAAAAGCAGGGGATGGGGCATGGGGCAGAGGAGAGGAAGGGAAGGAGGGAGAGTGGGGAATGAAGAGTGTCAGAGATTGAAAGAGACAGAGAGATACAGAGGCACATACACACAGAGAGAGAGAGAGACAGAGAGAGAGAGAGAGAGAGAGAGAGAGAGAGATCCAGCAATAGAACCTACCTTAGCACCAGTTGCTTCTCGAAGTATATTCCCAGGCAAAGTGTTTAGAGGTCTGTGTATAAGTAAACAGCTGCCTACAAGACTGAGTTAGTAGATATTCTGAGGCCATCGTGTTCAGGTGAACACACAAATAACAGAACCATTCAATCTAAGCAACTGCTGAGGTGTATTGGCTGAGAGTCAAGTTCATCTTTTGCTTGCAGCATCTTCCTTAGGATCATCACAATATAAAAGTACTAAAACTTCAGCATATTAAGTGCTGCAGTAAAATGCCACCTGCACATGCATTCACACTGCAGAGATTCTAGGAATTTCAACGCTCTTTATCAGTCTAAAATGCCAGTGCTGCTCCTAGCTAGAAACATCTCTGGTTCCAAATAAAGGGAAATGACTTTAATGGTCACCTGGCAGCATGAAGCCACAGGGTATCAGTGTGATCACAGCTGTGGGATCAAGAAGAGCAAATGTAAAGAAAGGAATAGCAGTCCCATCAGTGAAGAAATATGCCATTCTGAAAAATACTACTGACCATCCCTGACAAGAGTGAAAGATAATGATAAGATATAGAAAGGTGATATGGTAAATTGAGTAAACAAAGGCCAATGCATATTATAAGCCTCCAAGGCACACCCAACGTAAGAATCCAGCCAGGGACTGGGACATGTGTCCGTTGAAATGCTTGTGGCTTGTAAGCATGAGGACCTGAGTCCAGAGTCCAGAGTCCCAGAACCCAACTGAGCACAACCTAGCTGCTAATCCTGTGTTTTGAATCACATTGGGAAGATAGGAAAAAAGAAGATGGTTTCAAGGGCTTCCTGGCCATCCAATACTGCAAAATAATTGAGCTTCAGAAATAGTGAGAGGCTCTATCTCAAAACATAAGGTAGAGGGCAATAGAGGAAGACAGCTGACATAGACCTCTGGTCTCTGCATGGATGTTCAAACATGTCAGGGGATATGTAAAGAAAAGAGGGATGGAAGTAAGGAGGATGTAGGGTAGGAGAGGGAGAGGCGAGTAGACATGGGTGATTGGTGGAAGGAAGGAAGGAAGGAAGGAAGGAAGGAAGGAAGGAAGGAAGGAAGGAAGGAAGGAAGGAAGGAAGGACAGAACCTAGTGCTCAGGAGCCCTCTGACTAATAGTGTTATGAGAGCTTTTATGATCACCTTGTCTCTGGAGCTGGTCTTTGTATCTCAGAAGTACATTTTTTTTTAGGAGCCTGGATGGAAAAGGCCAGCCATCAGAGTAACTGAGGAAGCATGAGGAGGATGTTGTATTATGAAACCAAGGTGTTGAGAATGTGTAGTCCAGCCACTGGACATTGCTTGCTTGTTTACATTCCACAGAAAACCATGAAATAGCACTCAACCAACTAATTTTTAATAATTTCTCATTTTTCCTACCTGCCACCATTTCCAACATTTAGGCTTAATATCCTTAAACTTCTGTCATCTCTGTGACTTCTCTAAATATTTCTATTCTCTTCCAGGTATTACTAAGAAGTCTTCTTATGTCTATGTTTAAACATTTTTAACTCCTTCGTTTAAACATTTCGTTAGGAATTTATTCTGTTAACCCAAGCTCTTTCCAATCTCTCTCTCCTATCATTCTTGGTTTTCATTTTTCCAATTGAAACCTGATTTTTAAAATCACCATGGGACCTATTCGTAATTCTTCCATCTCAACCGTTTTGTCCAGCTAACCACTCCCTCTGTTTTCCATTGACATCATTTTGGTTTCTTTGATTACTTCCTCTGTTTACCTGAGTATAACTAGTCATTTTTTTTCCTCTCACTTTGGGATTCCTCTCCCATGCTTAATTTCTAAATACTGTTATTCTATGGCAAATTTTCTGAGGTACACAGTGAGAGATAGAATTTATCTCATCATATTGAATCACTATAACTATCTTCTCTCTCCACTGTTCTCATACCCATGTTTACACTCTAGCTACGTGCTGTTATTCTGGTCTTTCAAAAATGATTACATCTGATCTTTCTTAGGACATTTGAACAAGCTGTTCCTTCTGCCTGGGAAACTTTCATTCCAAGAACTTCAAATAAATTATCATCAGGGGAGGCTTCCTCCACTACTTAGAGACTAGATTCTTCAATTTCAGAAACATGTCCTACTTGCTTTTCTTCTTGGCATTTCAAATACTCATTTATTACTCCTCTGGAGTCAGATTCATCCGTCCTTACTGTAAGACTGACTGCTGAGGATAGTAAATTTCATGACTTGCTCACCAGTGTGCTCTGGCTAAGAAAACAGGATAATCTTCTGAATAGACTGAGACAACATTACAAAGCATATTTACTGAATAAGCTTCTCTTACAAGAGTCAGTAACAGAGGTGAGGGTAGCAGCTTTGTGAGATAGTGATTCATGTTACATTGGGATTCTATTTCAAAGAGTATTTCAGCAACACACAAATTTTGCATTGAAAGGGTATTCCTAGGTTAAAGAACATGATGTGTTAATGAGCTGTGAACTGTCCACAATATGCCAAAAAAAAAAAACATTACTAGCCTCCCTTAATTATAAATGTAATAATGTATATGTAATTAATGTTTGTCAATTAAAACAGGATAGATTTTAAAGATATGACTAGATGTCACTTGAAAAGCTTTCTTTAATTTATAATCAGAAATCAGAACTTCAACTTGTGAATCTTTATACATATGTACCAAAAAAGGAAGAATAGAAAGTATTCCATGGTGATACTGTGTTTTAGGTGAAGTAAAGGATGACTCTAGTCAACATTTATGCCTTTCTTACATTTTTATTGTTGTGATAAGACACCATGACCAAGGCAACTTTCTTCTCATAAAATATATTGCAGCATCCAGCTAAAGGCTGAGTCCATGACCATCATAGCATGTATTATGGCAGGAGGCAGGCAGGCTTGGTGCTGAAACAGCAGCTGACAGCTCACATCCTGATCTACAAGCACATGAGGGGGAGAGAGAGAGAGAGAGAGAGAGAGAGAGAGAGAGAGAGAGAGAGAGAGAGAGAGAGAGAGAGAGAGAGAGAGAACTGAGAGAACTGAGAGGACTGAGAGGACTGAGAGAACTGGGAATAGCATAGGCATTTTTACCTCAAATCCTAATCTTTCACAAACAGTTCTACCAACAGGGTACCTTCACATTCAAATACATGAATATATGGGCTATTCCCTTTCTTTTCTTATTTATTTATTTTAAACTCCTGATTTCACTCCCCTCCTAGTCTACCTTCCTACTTGTTCCACATCCCATACCTCCTCCCTGCCCCCTTGTCTCCATGAGGCTGTCCCCACCCCACTAGACCTATAAACTTTCTGGGGCCTCCAGTCTCTTGAGGGTTAGAGGCACCTTCTCTGACTAAACCCAGACCCAGAAGTCCTCTGCTCTATGTGTGTTTAGAGCCTCATATCAGCTGGTATATGCTGCCTGGTTGGTGTTCCAGTATCTGAATGATCTTATGGTCCAGGTTGAGATTGCTGGTCCTCCTACAGGGTTGCCCTCCTTCTCAGCTTCTTCTAGCTTTCCCCTAATTCGACCACAGGGTTCAGCAGATTCTGTCCATTGGTTGGGTACAAATATCTGCATCTGATTCTTTCAGCTGCTTCTTGGGTCTTTTGGAGGGCAGTCACGATAGATCCCTTTTTGTGAGTGTTCCATAGGTTCAGTAATAGTGTCAGGCCTTGGGACCTCCCCTTGAGCTGGATCCCACTTTGGGCCTGTTGCCGGACCTTCTTTTGCTCAGGCTCCTCTCCATTTCCATCCCTGCAGTTCTTTCAGACAGGAATGATTATAGGTCAGAGTTTTGACTGTGGCATGGCAACTCCCTCACTTGATGCCCTAGGGTCTTTCTGCTAGATGTGGGCTCTACAAATTCCTTCTCCTCAATGTAGGAAATTTCATCTAAGGTCCCTGTGTTTGAGTTCTGAGCATCTCTCACCTTTCAGGTCTCTGGTACATTCTGGAGGGTCCTCCTAACCTCCTACCTCCCAAGGTTGCATGTTTCCATTCTTTGTGCTGGCCCTCGGGGATTTCAGTCCTTTCCCCCCCGCCAATACAGGATCATGTNCGTATTTAACTTTACTGTATTACTTAGATCTATAAAATGAACTTGGCTTTAGGGAGAAATGGAGAGGTAAATTATTCTGAAGTGTTCTGTTTTTCTATTTCATGCAATAGCTTAAAGAAAATGAATGTTAGAATTCTCTTCTCATTTTTTATTTTATTATTATTATTTTTAATTTGCTTGTAATTGACAGTGAGTCCATATGGTCCTGAGTTTAACTTTACTGGGAAAAGTTTTCTTCCTGCTTTAATTTTTTTTTTTTTTTATGTTTATTGACTCGCTTAAGATGTTTATTCCTGATTTAATCATAGGAGGGTGCATGTCTTCCTTCAAAATTCATTTTTATCTGTTTCTTCTATATTTTCTAGGGCTTATTTGTAATGTAAATTTTTCAAATTATACCCCAATGTTTCTTTGTGATGTAGTGGCATTTATACCAACTTCCTCATTTCAACTTAATTTTAATTCGAATTCTCTCTCTCTCTCTCTCTCTCTCTCTCTCTCTCTAGCTTTGGAGAGGTTTGGCACTGATAGACTTGTAAGAATGATCACAATGAAGTCCTTGACCAAAGCTGTGGGTAGACCTTTCTTTGTGTGCCCAGCTCACCTGGGTCTCAGAGGTAGAAGAGGGACACTCTACTTCAGATGCCAGACGCCCTCTGGAACTAGTTATTATTATTATTATTATTATTATTATTATTATTATTATTATTATTATTATTATTATTTCCTGTTCCATTTCTTAACATGCAAATGTTTAGGTCTCTAGATGTGGGAAGTTTTCTGCTAGGACCTCATTGAATGAACCCAGTGTTTATCTAAGTTGTCTGCTCAATCCTATTGATTACTAGGCTTGATTTTGATGACGTTGCAGAGCTCGTGTGCATTGTTGTCATGTTCATCCTTTTCTTTTTTAAGGTTGGAATTTTCTTCCATGTCTTCTTTCTTCTATCTGGTCTTTTGGACTAGTCAGTCATTTCCAATGTACTTTTGTTTAATTAATTGTCTCTGTTTAAATGTTAGCTTCCTATTTTTCAAAATATAGATTTCTGTGCCTAATTGTTTTCTGATTTCAACCCTCTGCTGATTTTATCACATAAGTTGTAGACTTTTCCTTTTATCCTTCTACCTTTACTCTCAAGAACTTGGATTAGATTTGTTTGCCATTTTCTTGCATATTCAATATAATTTCATCATTTTTACTAGAATTCTTTTGAAATCTTCATCTGAGGAATTTCTTAACTTAATTTAATCTTTAGGTTTGGTAGATACAAAATTATAATCTTTGATAGTCATGCTTTGTTTCTCTCTCTCTTTCACTTTTCTTGTCTTCCTTACTCATTGTGGTTTTTGTTTTTTTGGTTTTTTAATCTGCTAGTAAGGGGAGTTCTTGTATTTCAGTGGGTAAATCTTGTCCCTGGAAATCTTACTCAGAAAGGCTCAATCACTAATACTAATCAGCAAGAAGAAAACAAACTGTTGTAAGAAAACAAATATTGTATCCAGATCCAAGAAATCATTTTGGAATAAAGTTAGATAATTGTAAATGTATTAGTTATGGTTGTAATTCTGTGAACAGACACCATGACCAAGGCATGTCTTATAAAAAACAACATTTAATTGGGATCAGCTTACAGGTTCAGAGGTTCAGTCCATTATCATCAAGGTGGGAGCATGGCAGTATCCAGGCTGTCATGGCACAGGCAGAGCTGAGAGTTCTATGTCTTCATCCAAAGGCTGCTAGTGGAAGACTGACTTCCAGGCAACTGGGGTAAGAATCTTAAGCCCACACCCACAGTGACACACCTACTCCAACCAGGTCATACCTATTCCAACAAGGCCACACCTCCAAATGGTGCCACTCCCTAGTCCAAGAATGTACAAACCATCACAGTAAATAAAGGGATAAAAATAAAAATCTGAGTATTAAAAATAAGAATACAATACCAATACAACCAACTCTATAGGGAGAGGATATGGAAAGGAACACAGAAACAGAAAGTATTTGAAAGATAAACCACAGGAAGAGATATTGAATAAGGGAAATATGATCATTGTATGAATAATCACAAATAGAATTATATAAAATTTTAAACACATAATAAAGTAAAAGAAATGCTAAATGTGCAATCAAAAATAAATTGAAGGTTAAAAAATAAATAAAAATAAAAATAAGATGCTGGGTAGCATTTTTATGAGTCCTCTGGAGCTATAGATGGACAATTCTTTGCACTGTGGATGTCACTGAACTTGTAAACCCTTGTTTTTCTTGTTTGTAGTTGGCCTTCTTGCTTAGATTGTATTGAACAAGCTCCTGATATTTACCTGAGTTTGTTCTTCACCTCAGTTCTTCCTTTGCTTTTCTTTCCTTTCCTTACCTTTCCTTTCCTTTCCTTTCCTTTCCTTTCCTTTCCTTTCCTTTCCTTTCCTTTCCTTTCCTTTCCTTTCCTTTCCTTTCCTATGGATGTTGATGGCCATACTTAGCTCTGCATTCTAAGGGCTGGGAAGGATCATCTTCCAGAGACTCCCTGATGGTACCATCTACATGGTTAATATTTCAGTTGAGCTTGTCTCCCCAGTATACTGTAAGCGGGGGAAATGGGTTGCAGTGTGATGGTGCAAGTAGAGAACTTGTCTTAGGGCTTTCAAAGCTCCTGAGTACTAATTGTGCATATCAAATACAAACCTGGACTATTAAAATTTAGGTGTCAGAGATATAAAGTTCCAGAAGTTAATATACCTGTTGATCAGAGGTTCAAAGCTATCAAACTAAAGGATTACACTAACTTGATGACATATACTCCTGGCTACTGAAAGAAGTCCTATTTCTCCTAATGTACTCCTGTATCTGAACTAAGTCTTCTGCCATCTTCATCTTGGCAATTCTCAACCCTCCTGTTTTCTCAAATGCTTTCCTGAGTCTAGTCTGCTCTAGGTGATGTTACAGACAATATTGAGTCTCCTTGAGAAACTACCCTCATTTTGTAGCTATGGCAGACAAAGCTGAGGCTCCCTGACCTGTCCTATTACCCTGAACATAAGCCCTAAGGTTTAGATTTTAATAACAGCTTTTTCTTTAACATGGCATCCATCACTGCCCGATGAGTGCTATAGCGTGCTGAGAGTGGGGTTGTTCTCCATTTCTGAAATCTCTGTGAGGTTTGCAAGCTTGTCATTAATGCCTCCATATTAACACTCTTATGCTTAGGACAGTTAATCTCTCTCTCTCTCTCTCTCTCTCTCTCTCTCTCTCTCTCTCTCTCTCTCTCTCTTCATAGTTTTGCAAAAAGAAACCTCTTGTTTGTTTGGTGGGTGCCTATCTGCATATGGCATTCCTGTGGAGGTCAAAAGATAGCTTTGGGGAGTTGGTCACTTCTATTCACTGTAGGTCCAGGGATCAAACTCAGGTCATCAGGCTTGCAGGCAAGCACATTTACCAAGTTAGATTACTCACTGGATTCCTCTGTGGACTTATGAATCTCTTCTTCTATATCTTTGGAAAATAATCTATTTTTTTCATATGTTAACTCTCTACTCACTCAAAAAGGGGTAGCCATTACCCTACTATTTTACCCAGGTATATAATAGTTTCTTGCATAGTATCTCATAGAAATCTTACAGGGTTTTTGTTGTATTTTTATCTATGTTTCATGACAATATTTCCTTCATTTTATTTCTTTTTGTTTTAAATTTTATTTTAGTGCCATTTGTTTTTTTATTTGCTTAGATTTTATTACTTGCCAGTTTTGTGCATTATTGTAATGAATTTTGGTTCTCTGAATTTCCCTCAATTTGCCTTTCATTGCCCACTGTAATGCTTNTTCCCAGTCTTCTACATGATAGCTGCCAGTTGTGCCAGCACCATTTGTTGAAAAGGCTGTCTTTTTTCCACTGGATAGTTTTAGCTCCCTTGTCAAAGATCAGGTGAGCATAGGTGTGTGGATTCATTTCTGGGTCTTCGATCCTATTCCATTGATCTACCTGTCTGTTGCTGTACCAGTACCATGCAGTTTTTTTTTAATTTTCCCATATCTTAAGTAGAATGCTTAACACTATACTGTTTCCTTTTATTCTAAGTCTTTAGTCCTCTAAGGGATGTTTAGCTGTAATGTCACATTTTGATATATAATACTTACTCATTATCAGCCTATTCCATAGATTTGGTCATTTCCTGCTGTAGTGACTACATTAACAAACAAGCTATTAAGTACACCATTTTTTTTATCTTCCGTGGTTTTGTTTTTTATTATTAATGACTCTTTTTACTACATTTTAGCCAGATAATGAAAACCATATAATGCCAATACTTGGAAATATGCTGACACCTGCTCTGTGGCAATTGGACACCACTTAATATAAATGCGTTGTCTGAGCTTGAAGTAGATTGCTAACTATGATGTTTTATGGAAGCCCATTGTTTTAAGCATGTAATTTGTGTCAAAGACGTTACATCCTTATCCCCTTAATGATCTCTTGTACATATTCATTCACAACAATCAAGGAAGGCTGTGATTTAACACCTTCCAACAGGAACTTGATTCATAAGTGTTTCCTTTGATGATGTCAATATTTTCAATACGTACATTGTTTACATGGACAAGAAATACAGTTGTATTTCAGTACAACAGAAGCAATTCTCTAAGTTAGATATGCACAGTTACATATGCACAGAGTTTTTACTTGCTTTGCCAATATATTTCTCGAACTGTCTCTACCTTATTCTTTTGCCATAATATTTAGTTTAGTGAAGAAAGATTACCATAATCTTTTATCATTAAATAATACCACCAGAGAAACATTTCCACCTTTGTGACAAGGACTCTCTGTAGATCCCATACTGTTTATACCACTCTAGTTTCCTGCTTGAACTTCCTAAATGATAGGATTACATGCTACACCCTAGAAGCACCTTTTTATTTTTTATAAATGTATTTAGCATAATGACATTTTTTTTTTTTTTTTTTTTTGGTTTTTGAGACAGGGTTTCTCTGTATAGTCCTAGCTGTCCTGGAACTCACTTTGTAGACCAGGCTGGCCTCAAACTCAGAAATCCACCTGCCTCTGCCTCCCAGGTGCTGTATGTGTAGTAATGTTTCTACTTTTATTCTTCTCTCAATTTTTACTCTGTATAAAGGCCATTTGCTGCAAGTAGCTTGATGTCTATAGGTCTGGAACTGCTGCAACTACCAGTGTATTGAGATTATACATACCTTAATATTGTATCAATTCCCTATTTTATTATATGCTTTTTGTTTTTGCTTACCCTTGCTTACCTAGAGGGACATCTTAAATTACTTTTATTTGGTTAGTTTTCCTCTTACTCTTTTTTTTTTTTTTAAATATTGTGGGTTATTTATTTATTTATTTACTTATTTATTTATTTTATTATCACTAATCTAGACTCCTAGATGTACCCACACTGAGAAAAAGACTATAGATAAACAATACACTTACTACCATCAAATAGAAGGAAAGTGAACAATAACATTCTCTTTTTCCCTTTTAATTATATTTACTTAATAAATAAGATTTAGAATTTTCTATGTGCTATGCACATGGAAATACAGCATCAAAGCTGACAAAGGAATGTTAACTTCCTCTGAGCCTTTTATATTTTAATAATTAAAGAAGCAAAAACCAGAAGAAGGGCAATTTAAAATAGGAAGGCCTTAACAATTTGGCATGGGAGTGTTAAATGAGAAATTAAGGCAGTTAAGAAAAGCCTCTCACTGTGACAGAAGCTCAAGAGAGGAGAAAGTTGTAGGCAGTAATGAAGACCTAATGAACAGGTCACCTCATGTATCCTTTTCTTCCAAGAAGGATATGTGCCACTTGAAATTTTGAGTTTAGTATAACCTAAGATGGCATGTGTGTATGTGTGTGTGTGTGTGTGTGTGTGTGTGTGTGTGTGTGTGTGTATGTGTGCATGTGCGTGTGCGTGTATGTGTGATTATACATGCACATACATATACACATTCACATACATATACATGAGTTAAATCAAACAACCTTTCGATATTTGTGTGTGGAGTTCTGAAGAGAGGTCTGGCTTTAAGGTGGACATGTGTTCATATGGGGTATTGAAACTGGATAAAATCCTAAAGGAGAAAAATAACAGAGAACAAAGGAGAGAATCATTTCAATGTTATGTGGCTCAAAATGGAGGAGGAGGGATTGCCTAGAAAGAGAATCAAGATTCTTACAGTAGTATTATATACAAATACCTGTTGGTGGTTTTATCATTTTGTTGCTATATGATTTTCTTAACCATAGTAGGTAAATAGCATTGGCACCATTATGGGTATTTTAGATATGCCCTAAGAGATACTTTACTTGGATTATCTTTTTATTCCTATGGATAAAGTCTCTACTCCTACATCCTCCCCTTCTCCTCTGAGATGGTGGCTCCCTACAGTATCCTTCCACCCTGGCCCATCAAGTCTCTGCCAGATTAGGCACATCCATTCATTCTTAGGGAGTGGATACCAAAGTCAGGCTACAGTTTTAGGGGGAGACCAGTTGTTGTGAGACCCAGTTAGAAACTGAACTACATATCTGCTACATATGTGCCAGTGGCCTTGGTCCAGTCCTTGTATGTACTTTGGTTGGTGGCTCAGACTCTGAGAGCTCCTAGGGGGTCCAGGTTAGTTCACTGTGTTTGTAGTACTGTGGGGTCCCCATGCCCTTCAGGGCCTTCAATCCTTCTGGCAACTCTTCTATAGAGTCCAAAGTCCAATGTTTGGCTGTGGGCATCTACATCTGTTTCAGCCTGCTGATGGTAGAGCCTCTTAGAGGACAGTTATGATAGGATCCTGTCTGCAAGAATAACAGAGAATCATTAATAATGTCATAGATTTGTCCTTGCCCATGGGATGGGGGATAGGTTTCAAGATGGGCCAGTTTTGGTTAGACATTCCTTGTCTCTGTTCCATCTCTGTTCCTAAGTTTCTTTTAGACAGACAAATTTTGGGTAGAAAGATATATATACTTGATCTTTTTATTTTTCTTATTGCTCTGGTAAGAACTTCAAGTACTGTAATAAATAGAGAGAGAGTGGGCAGCCTTGCCTTGACCCTGATTTTAGTGGAATTGCTTCAAATTTCTCTTCATTTAAGTATTTGGTAGCAGTTGACTTGCTTTATATTGCTTTTCTTATGTAAAGTTCTATGCCTTGAATCCCTGATCTCGCCAAGACTTTTATCATGAAGGCATGCTGGATTTTTTCAAAGACTCTTTCAGCATCTAATGAGATAGTCATGTGATTTTTCTTTTAGTTTGTTTATAGAGTGGATTATGTTGATAGATTTTTGTGTACGAAACCATCCCTGCATCCAATGGATGAACCCTACTTAACAGTGGGGAACAATGATTATGGTGTGTTCTTAGATTTGGTTTGCAAAAATTAAATTGAATATTTCTTCTTCAATTTTTATAAGTGAATTTGTTCTAAATTCTCTTTCTTTGATTAGTCTTTGTGCTTTAGTTATCAGAGTAAGTCTTAAGAATTATGTTTCAAGTAACAAATAGTGTAGACATTCTGTAGACCACTTACCAATACACAATGCAAAACTGTAAATTTGTCATAATAAATGTAAGGGGAACCAGGAGCCTGCTAGTTCCTCTCTGTATAAACTGAATATTTTCCTGTCTTGGTGGTCTCATATCATTCCACTTCTGGGGACACTTTAGTTCATTCTTTTTTCTTGACAAATCTGCCATTTCAAGACCTTTGCTCATGTGAATTGTAATGGTTATTCAATGTTTCTTCTCTGGTTGTCATATTCTCTTCTAGAAATATCCAAGATTTCTTCAATCACTTTTAGTAGAGAGAACTTTCCAACCCTGTTCAATTTCATGTCCTATATGACCAGAAGTCTCAGTGTATCCGAAGGCAGTTGTCTTATCCATGCAGAAACTATGAACATAGATGAGATCTGTAATGCACTTCTTTTTTATATAAATAAAAGAAAGAACATACAAAATAACCTAGATAAAAATAAGTTTCCCATTTACAAATTTATGTTGAATATGAATGCCATATAAAATCTTTTTTTTTTCAGCTTTTCTTAAAGCACACAGTGTCTCCCAGAATTACAGCTCCTAATTTAACATTGTTTCCTGTATACACTTGAATCTTTGGCTCATGCTGAGATCCACTGTGACTCATGTCTTATGCCCTGGATCTAGTGTTCAGAAGTCTATCGGCTCTACACTTTAATTCAGATTATGAATGTTTGTGTGATAGCAGATGCACCTTTATCTTTTACCTATGGTTAAGCTTTTATTTGGAAGTCTTTCAAATAGAACTACAAACACTCATGATTTCCCCTAAGGTTCAAATTCAATTCCAAATTGCATATAAATAAAACTTTTTCAGCTTGGGAGCTCTATAATTATTGATCAAAAAATTGTTTCATATTTTTAAAAAATTCCTTATATCCTTGTGATTCCTATTCTGTTCCAGATTATGGTTCCTTTCCTTAACACCCTCACTCAGAGAGGGACAGTTTCTCAGTGTTTGCTGTAACCACTGCTATTTCACTTTCAGTTCTGAAACTGAGTTAGGGTTGTTAATTTTTAAGCCAGCAGGGATTTTTTTCTAGAAACTTGGAGGAAATTGTCCCACTGTAGTCTGACTTCCAGCACTGTTTGCAGGAACTTAACATTAGCCTAGTTACATTAATGTATGTGTGTCTGGAAGTATATTAGTCATCTAAGGGAATGACTTTTACAGAGAATGACTTTGATGTTTGACAAATTTATTCTAATGAGAATAACTTTTAAAACCTAATCAGAGGCTCATTACTATGTTTTTGGATGGAAGATTATTGCAAACTTGGAGATTGCGTGTATCTCCATTTTTAAGAATAGTAAGACATGCTGCCCTTTCTAGAAATGTAATACAATTTGAGAGAGATAAAATGAAAATCAACAGCCACAATGCTTGTAAGAGGTATTTTATGTATTTTGTACAGTGATTTAAAATCTGTTTTAAAATGGATTTGCATCACGCTGCTTTTTCAGGATGAAAGATCTTTAAGCAGTGGCTTAAAAGATGATGGGAAATGAAATGGAAGAAGGAGAGATGACCTTTCCAGGGCGGCAAAGCAGCTTGGAGGCAGCACTTTGAAACAGCATGCTTTAAAAAAAAACTCAATGTAGTATGGTCAGAATGCAGAAAGCTTGCCAGAGAGATGGAAACAGAAGAGGCAGAATAATTAAGCAGGAAGTATAAGCTACAGGACTACTTCTGTGAGCTCAGAGTTTATGTGTTTCCCTCAACTTCAATGCTCACTTTAAACTAAGAAAATGGCATAATATTTGCATTTTGGAGGCAATGCTTGCATTAGCATCTTAACCATTAAATCAAAGTTTAGGAGACAATAGTTGAAGTTGTCAGGAGAAAGGCTCAGCATGTACTTCACAGTGATCCTAAGTTAAGACATTGCATTATTAATGAGCTAATTTGCTCATCTTTTTCAGAGATAATTTCTCCACAAAAGAAATATTTCTAATAATGTTCTAATCTCAATGAATGAGATATCTCACAGTTGTGTTCTTCTCTGGACACAGAGCTATCTTCCTTGCAAAGTGAGACAACAGTTTCCCCTTTTCAGCAGTATTCAGTAAATCAAGAAATTAGGATCTGCTTGACCAGTAGCATTTTGAGTCCTGCCTTAAGTCCTCAAGACTCTAGAAATTCTCTGATCAAAACCACCTTGTTCTCCAGTTCAGTAACTTGAGTGATTGACCCTGCCACCATGATAGGGGAGTGTTGTTACACAAGACTGCATCTTGTAGGCCATAACATATCTGGTTTTGATTCTTTGAGTTTTCTCTTCCATTTTTCATGACAGAAGATACACTTGAGTGATATTTGAATACAGGTGCTTCCAGAAAAACTTGTTTATTTATAAATGTTACTATAACATATTCAAAAATTATAATAATGATCGATATAATTAGAGGTAATGGTCTGAATAGCTTAGCTTCTGTACAGTAAGTTAGGCAACAATTATGTGCCTAGCTTCAGAAAAAAAAAGTTAAGGTTGACAAGCTCTGTAAAAGGATTAGCAGGTGAATATTACCATTTTTATTGTCCCCTAAAGAGCAGAGTTTCTCATCTTTGAGTTTAAGAACACTTATACTGTTGAGTGTATTGACCAGCAGAGAATCACAGAAGGTGATATGACCACTCCATTCCTCGTTTCAAGGTCCCACTAGTGACTCTGGGTGTTTTCATATCATGAGTAAAATGCAGAAGACCGCAATGGGCTATGCCAAGGCCCAGGAGAGCATCATGGAGTACTGAGAGTGACTGCCAAGTCTCACATAGAGAAGGCACATTCACTTCGTAACTAAAATTTGCAAGAAATAAAATTCTATTGTGTAAACCACTGCAAGCTTTAGCTGTCTGCACTTTGATAACTGGCAAGAATAAAATTATCTCTTGAACTCAAGTAATGCCAGTTGTTTACTGTTCTGATAAGTTTTAAATGTCAGAGTATTACCAATGTGAGGATATCCCTAAGCAATGTCCTCAGAGATTTCTATAATGTATTATAGTTACTCATAAGTTGTGAATGGTCAGAGTTTTCTGCCTGAATTACAATTCCACAAGTTAGCCTGCCTCACTCTCAGTGATACTATCAGAAGTCAGAAGATTCCCCAGGTCACAGGGAAAGTCTTGCTTCTGACAGAGTAGATGGCCTGACATCATGGACCAAAGTCCCCAGCTCTCATGTGATCATGGTAAGCATACATTTACATGAATCTCACATTTGCAAAGATGCTATGCCAACCTCAATAAAACACGAGCTTAGGATCCTGTAATTCCCTGAAGGGGTTTGCTAGCAGAACATACTGTCCAAACTTTCTCTCTAAGATAGTATCTTTATGACCCCTTTTAGGAAACGAATCTATCTTCTAGGTCGCCAGAGTGTGGAATTTGTCTGCCTGCCACTCAGGCATAATGTGAAGGAGTGGCATAAGACCAAATCTGGTCTAAGATGATCCCCAATTGTTTCAGAGAATGAGCTTTAGGTATGTAATAGATTCTGAATCTAAAAAATAAAAAGCACATGATAGAACCTGTGGTGAGAAATGAGCATAAAGATGACATGGGAACAATGACTTCTTCAAGGTCATACGAAGTAGGACAGAACCCCAGATGCATTCTTTACATCTTGTCATTACAATGAATCATACCCAGATGATGCAGGTAATGCTTGTGTAGGTATTATATGCTAATTTGTAGATTTGTTAGAAAGCTATCTTGTATTTTGAAAGCATTGCGTGGAGGCACCCATGCAAGTTTCTTGTCCAGAATTAGGAAATTGCTCTCAGCATGGTTCAGAAAAGAGCAGTTTTAGGAATCACTTTTCATCTTGCCCACCTTCAGGGATAATTGCTACTGTCACTCCTGCTTCCAAGCACTTAGAGTGATTTATGCAAGTATCTCCTATCATGATTGTTTGGATCTGAAATATTCCTTTAAGGCCCATGTACTCCAGGCTCTGACATCAGTCTGGTGAACCTTACATAGTAGGGCCTACATAGAGGAAATCAGGTCATTAGTGGAAGCCCTTTTAGGAGATGTTGGGGCTTGGGCCATTTCTCTTGTTTTTATGTTCTGGCTATTACAAACTAAGCAGGTTTATTCTATCTTACACTGGCTGCTATGCTGCTGTGCTTCACCCCAACCTTTAAAGCCGTGGAGCAAGTCGACTGAGCCCTTTGAAACCAGGAGCCCAAGTAAAACTGTCTTTCTCTTAAATGAACTACAGCAGCTACTTTGCCTTAGTCAGCCAAGACATCTACAGTTATGAATCCTATAAACTCAAGAAATAAATAAAAACAAACAATAACAGCAACAAATTCTTAGCAAGATCTATTTATACATTTGGGCATATATATACATTCATATGTAATAATGGTGATGATGAAGATGATGATAATAATAATAACAACAATAATAAAGTTATCGCTTGAGAGTGTGGAGCTATGAGAGGGGTTGGAACAGTCTACCTATGAGGAGCTAGAAGAAGGAAAGGGGGAAATTATATAATTTTATTTTAATTAAAATATTTTCTAAGATTTATATATTTTATGTATGTGAGTACAGTGTCACGTTCTTCAGACACACCAGAATAAGGCAACAAACCCCAATACAGATGACTGTGAGCCACCATGTGATTGCTGGGAATTGAACTTGGGACCTCTGGAAGAGTTGTCAATGCCCTTAACCACTGAGCAATCTCTCTATCCCTAAAAGTATTTTTTTTAATGTCATGATATATGTGAAAAATCTAATAAAGGTTTTACACCTTGTAATTAGTATTCCAGATCTTATATTTTATGCTTGCTTAAGCTATGATTTACTTCAGTGATATTAACATGTCCTCAAAAGTTAATATACTGGTAACTTAATCATCAAATTCATAACATTGGAGGTAGATTATGGTGGTCCAAAACATGAGGTACTTAGAAAAAAGCATTGGCATTTGTGCCTCTATTAGAATAAGAAAAAAGAGTCAATATCATATTTTATCTGTATTATTATCAGGTGATTCAAAAATTATCATCAAGTGTCAACACTATACACTTGGATTTCTTAACCCCTTGAACAATTATATAGTTTATTCCTTATACATTACTCAATTTGTGGTATGCAGCTGTACAGTAGTAAATGAACATTGACAGCTATATTTCTTTTTTCAAATTTTTTATAGGCATTTTCTTTATTTACATTTCAAATGCTATCCTGAAAGTTCTCTCTACCCTCCCCCTGCCCTGCTCCTCTACCCACTCACACCCACTTCTTGTCCCTGGCATTCCCCTGTATTGAGGCATATAAACTTTGCAAGACCAAGGGGCCTCTCTTCCCAATGATGGCTGACTAGGCCATCTTCTGCTACTTATGGAGCTAGAGACACGAACTCCGGGGGTTCTGGTTAGTTCATATTGTTGCTCCACCTATAGAATTGCAGACCCCTTCAGCTCCTTGGGTACTTTCTCTAGCTCCTCCATTGGGGGCCCTGCATTCCATCCAATAGCTGACTGTGAGCATCTACTTATGTATTTGCCAGGCACTGGCATAGCCTCACAAGAGACAGCAATATCAGGGTCCTTTCAGCAAAATCTTGNGTTCTGGTTAGTTCATATTGTTGCTCCACCTATAGAATTGCAGACCCCTTCAGCTCCTTGGGTACTTTCTCTAGCTCCTCCATTGGGGGCCCTGCATTCCATCCAATAGCTGACTGTGAGCATCTACTTATGTATTTGCCAGGCACTGGCATAGCCTCACAAGAGACAGCAATATCAGGGTCCTTTCAGCAAAATCTTGCTGCCATATGCAATAGGGTCTGCGTTTGGTGGCTGATTATGGGATGGATCCCCGGGTGCGGCAGTCTCTGGATGGTCCAACATCCATGGAAGGAGTTACAGAGACAGCTATATTTCCGTTATGTCTAGTTGCTGAGAAAATTCACAGAATAAGATTCACTTCCACTTTTGTTTTATAACTTTATATCTTGGGCTCCAACTCCCAGAGATAATAACTAGAAAACATACCCTGTGCCTTCCACAACATTTTAATAATACAAGTAGATATCTACCCTCATTACTGCATTGTGTACTACTATTTCAAAAGTTTGTTTATATTCCCTCTATGAAAGAGATGGCTAAGTTAGAAAACCAAAGGGGAAAAGAGAGAAACCACCTATGTAACACATTATCGGTATGTACAGTATGACTGAATAGGAAAATGTTTACTATTTTCTGCTGTTTGGCAAAAATAAGGCACTGTGGGCATCCAAGTTGCACCTGAACATGCAGTTAATAAATATATACACTTAATAATTACATTTCCTCAAATGTGACTGAAGGTAGATAGGAGAAGACAAAGACAAGAGTCTAAATTTTGGATATTACTTGGAGTAAGAGATGACCTCAGTACCATCTAGATCACTCACAGATCTGTTTGGCTTGAAGCTTATTTATCTTTCTTTTGGTCATTTTAGGTACAGTTCTCAAATATATCAGAAGTAGCTCTCAAGTTGTGAACTGTAACTTTAACCCAGGCTTCATTATTATTTACAGGTTTAACTTTTAGTATTTTTCTAATTGCTTTCTGTTGCAGTAATCAAACACTGTGACCATAAGTAATATAAGGAGGAAGGGTTTATTTATTTTGCACTTCTACACCATATTCTGTTATCAAAAAATTGGTGCAGGAACCCAATGCAGGAACCTGGTGGCAGAAACTGATGCAGAGTTTATGGACAAGTTCTTGCTTACTGGAGTGCTTCTCATGGCTTGCTCTGCTGACTTCCTTCAACACCCAGTACCACCTTCTAAAAGATAACATTTTCCTTAGAGAGCTGGACCTTCCAACATCGATCAGCAGTCATGAAAAAGACCCAAGGCTTGCCTACAGATCATTCTGATGAAGGTCATTTCTCAATTAAAATTCCCTCTTCCCAGATGACTGTAGCTTGTACTGAGTTGACACAAAATGAACAAACAAAAACAACAACAACAACAACAACAACAACAACAACACCCTTAATCAGCATGACAATAAGACCCAGTTACTTACATAACTGGAAAAATTATAAATGTTTTAAAAGTAATTGAAAACATTTTATGTTTCAAGACCATAGAGGCTCTGTTTTCTTAAAAGTTCTTAGTAACATAAAATAATATGGTCTTTGTGGCAGGCAAAATAGTTACTCCAGCATCCACATGTCACTTCTGGGAAGTATGAACATATTTTATTATTTTACATCGAAAAGGGAATTAAGATTTGAAGTCAAGGATGTTTATCAACTGTTGTTAAATGGCAGAGATTACCAGGTGAAATCACTGCAGGGATGAGGAGCCGAGATACCTCAGCATGGAGAGCATAGCCTGGTTTTCTGGATTTGGAACCAACTCAGAAAATCAACGCAAACAGTACATGGGAAAGACACCAACCTCCACCTTCACCTCCACTTTCACCTCTAACTTGGAAGAAGTTCAGTCCTCCCTGAGGCTGGATTTTAGCAAGTAACATTGTGGTGATCCTCTAGCTTATAGAACTACATATAACAAAGTGAATTACGTAGCTTTAAGCTATTCAATGTGCCATCATTTTTCACAAGAGCAGTAAAATACCATATGATTTGAACAGAACTCCTTCAGGTTGAAACTCCTGGGCAGATCACACTTTCTGGCACTTATCAAACTTCCCTCCATTTCATAAAGTTCCTTACCCCAGATATTATTTACTCAACTTTCACATTGGATTAGAGCATGCATCTTATGTTGGCCAGGGTCATACTACAAAAGAGAAATCTGTGACAATGTCTATATCCAGATTAGGCTGTGGGAAGTCTTTGTATCCCATGTTCCCTCTGTAGCCACATGGCCAAGTAGCCATGTGTTCCCTGGAAGCAAGCTCTTATTAGCCTCAGATCCCTGCAGAAGTATCACATGGATAAGTGGATAAGAAACAACCATACTAGCCAAGTATAGCCAAGTTAACCTGATCATCCCACTTGCCATTTGATAGAAACATTTTTTTTTTTTTCGAGACAGGGTTTCTCTGTGTAGCCCTGGCTGTCCTGGAACTCACTTTGTAGACCAGGCAGGCCTCGAACTCAGAAATCCGCCTGCCTCTTCCTCCCAAGTGCTGGGATTAAAGGTGTGCGCCACCACTGCCAGGCAGAAACAATTATTATTTTGAAGCATAATGTCATAGTACAAAATCAAACTGAGACAGTTGGCACCTACAGTTCTTTGGTTTGTTTTGTTTTACTTCTGAATAATAAAGCAGTACATTCTAGTATTCTAGCAATTGTTCTTCTGAAGTATTGAATATTTTACTTTGTGTTTTGAATCTGGAAGTGGTTGGAGCTTCCTGCTGCTGCACAGCAAGAACCTTCACCCTTGGTTACAATCCACAAGGTATCCTCATTTTCTTATTTGATAAAGGACAGATTTTATTAAACACAACTGTGTTGCAACACACCTTGGGCATCTCTATTTCATGTATTGATATAAATTATGTTATTTTAGTTAGCATTTCAATGCCATATTTGTACCACAATCATGTCTTCTGATATATTGGACATTTGAACACACATACTCAAACACACACACACACAAACGCAGAAGCACACACACACACACACACGTATGTATGTATGTGTATGTATATGTATATGTATACATATACATATATATTATGTATGTATATGTATGTCAATATATGAATGCCTACAAGTATGTTTGCAGACCTTATGTGCAATATATATATATATATATATATATATATATATATATATATACACACGCACACACACACATATATATTTGTGTGTGCTTCTGTGTGTGTGTGTGTGCTTCTGTGTGTGTGTGTGCATGTGTGAGTGTGTGTGCATTTGTGTGTGTATGTGTGCATGTGTGTGTTGTGTGTATTTATGTGTAGTCTACTAAATACTCAAAATGAATCCAACAAGAAGGAAATCCTTTGGCCAATACTGGAATACATATTGGAAATCAAGAAATGTTTTAATCAATCAGTATACTTCCCTTCAGCAATAAAGGAAGGAGAACGCCCTTAATAATTTCTGTTCTTTCCTTTTTTCTTGCAGTCGCTCCATTCTGTGAGTTTTTATGACACAATGCTAAACCTAATTTGTTCCCCATTCTGTAATTGTAGTGATGGTATTCTTTCTACCTTTTCACCTTAGAGGATGAAGAGAATGGAAAGTAAACTAGTAGGTTTAGAAATCCTAGCTTTGAAGAAAGAAATAGAAGATCTCAGAAGATGGAAAGATCTCCCATGCTCATGGATTGCCAGGATTAATATAGTCAAAATGGCTATCCTGCCGAAAGCAATCTACAGATTCAATGCAACCCCCATCAAAATTCCAACTCCATTCTTCACTGAGTTAGAAAGGGTAATTTGCAAATTCATCTGGAATAATAAAAAACCTAGGATAACAAAAATTATTCTCAACAATAAAAGAACCTCTGGGGGAATCACCATACCTGATATTAAACTATACTACAGAGCAATTGTGATAAAAACTACATGGTACTGGTACAGCAACAGAAAAGTAGATCAATGGAATAGAATTGAAGACCCAGAAATGAATCCATACACCTATGGTCACCTGATATTAGACAAGGGAGCTAAAACCATCCACTGGAAAAAAGACAGCATTTTCAACAAATGGTGCTGGCACAACTGGTGGTTATTATGTAGAAGAATGGGAATTGATCCATTCTTATCTCCTTGTACAAAGCTCAAAACTAAGTGGATCAAAGAACTACACATAAAACCAGATACACTGAAATTTATAGAGGAGAAAGTGGGGAAAAGCCTCGAAGATATGGGCACTGGGGAAAATTCCTAAACAGAAGAGCAATGGCTTGTGCTGTAAGATCAAAAATTGACAAATGGGACCTTATAAAATTGCAAAGACACTGTAAAGAAGACAAAAAGGCCACCAACAGATTGGGAAAGGATTTTTACCAATCTTAAATCTGATAGGGGATTAATATCCAATATTTACAAAGAACTCAAGAAACTGTACTCCAGAAAAACAAATAACCCCATTAAAAATGGGGTACAGAGCTAAACAGAGAATTCTCGACTCAGGAATACCGAATGGCTGAGAAACACCTGAAAAAATCAAAACAACATTGAGGTTCCACCTCACACCAGTCCGAATGGATAAGATAAAAAATTCAGATAACAACAGATGTTTGCAAGGATGTGGAGAAAGAGGAACACTCCTCCATTACTAGTGGGATTGCAAGCTTGTACAACCACTCTGGAAGTCAGTCTGGCGGTTCCTCAGAAAGTTGGTCATAGTACTACTGGAGGATGCAGCAATACCTCTCCTGGGCAAATACCCAGAAGATGTTCCAAATGGTAATAAAATCACATGCTGCCCTATGTTCATAGCAGCCTTATTTATAATAGCCAGATGCTGGAAAGAATCCAGATTTCCCTCAACAGAAGAATGGGTACAGAAAATGTGGTACATTTACACAATGAAGTACTACTCTGTTAGTAAAAATAATGGATTTATGAAATTCTTAGGCAAATGGATGTATCTGGAGGATATCATCCTTAGTGAGGAAACCCAATCACAAAAGAAGTCATTAGATATGCACTCACTGATAAGTGAATATTGGACCAGAAACTTAGAATACCCAAGATACAATTTACAAAACACAAAAAATCAAGAAGAAGGAAGACCATCGTGTGGATACTTCATTTCTCCTTAAAATAGGGAACAAAATACCCATGAAAGGAGTTACAGAGACAAAGTTTGGAGCTAAGACTAAAGGATGGACTATCCAGAGACTACCCCATCCGGGTCCCATTCCACAATCAGTCACAAAACTCAGACACTATTGCATAGGACAGCAACTGAAGAGACCCTGATATAGCTGTCTCATATGAGGCTATGCCAGTGCCTAGCAAAGACATAAGTGGATGTTCACAGTCATCTATAGGATGGAACACAGGGATCCCAATGGAGAAGCTAGAGAAAGTATCACAGGAGCTGATGGGGTCTACAACCGTACAAGAGGGACAACAATATGTACTAACCAGTACCCCCAGAGCTCCTGTCTCTAGCTGCACATGTAGCAGAAGATTGCTTCATTGGCCATCATTGGGAAGAGAGACCCCTTGGTATTGCAAACTTTATATGCCCCAATACAGGGGAATGCCAGGGACACGAAGTGGGTGTGGGTGGATAGGAGAGCAGGGCGGGGGAAGGTAGAGAGAACTTTCAGGATAGCATTTGAAATGTAAATTAAGAAAATATCTAATAAAAATTTTGGAAAAATTAAATAAAAAAACAAAAAAGAAAGAAATCCTAGCTTCATTGTCTACACCGTTTTAATATGCTCTATAGTCGAGCTTCTTCATTTAATGATCACCTTTCAAATTTTACTAGAGCACTAGGCAGATTTAGGCTGCCTATTACACAGGAGACGAGGCAATTTGTGCTATAAGGTTTTGACTTCTTGTTGTTCTGTATAAGGTGCTATGCTTTTGAGTGTTCCTGTAAACCCTAAGAGAGAACCAAGTTCTATTGCTTTGGGCATACTCACTTCCATATGTCCACAGAGCTTGGGAGAATCATTTGAGTTAATAAAGATTTGAGAAATACAAATCAATGAATGTCTTTGCTGTCCTTTAGGAGCTAGGGTTTTCTAGAGTGTACAACAAAGACCGTCCTGTGTCAGGAAAGTGTATCTGCCTGTACTTGGGCCACTGTTGTTTTTTCTCTGTGTGGGGCACAAAATTGGACTGTGTAAGTGTATAGAAAGAGAAGATATAAAAATGATTTAATGATTTGTATATTTTTAGATTTGTTTGATTTTTACATACATGTTTGTGTCCATATATATATATGAGTAAAAAGTGGCTTTGGAAGCTGGAAGATTGTACTAGTCATCTTGGAGATCGAGTTACAGGCTGTTCTGAGATTACTAAAGTGGTTCTGGAAAGCAAACTGAAGTCTTTTGCAAATAAGTTTTATGTTCATAATCAACTAATCATCTCTTGAGGCTCATGAAGTTTAAATTTTCAATGCTCTCTAACTGGATTAGAATTAAATCACTTCTGCTTACCTCTCTCTAGTTCTTCCCAAGTTCTCTTCCCCTCACTCGAGAATCAGCAGCTTGTCTTTGATTGATATATGCAAAGATGTATAAGTACAACCCATGTAGTCCACTATGGTGGAATATGTATATATTGTGACAAAGATGACGGCTCTCTATTGGACAACAAATAAGTGTTTATGCTCAGGGAGATGCTAATTTTTTTCTTTCTCAGCTGTCATTAGTTACCTATAGTTTATTGACTAGGTGTGCAACCTTGTGAAGGTTTCAGTCTTCCTCATTAGTATGTCTTTTGGCATTGGCATTGACCCTGTCTTGGAACCATATCTAGGAGAGATGCTTTCACTGTAGACATTCTGGTATTTTGGCTCTAACAGTCATTCTTTACCCTCTTCCTGCTATTTCCTGAGCCATAGATGAAGAACACATGCTTCACATGAATATGTGAGTATTTGAAGCCAACATGGCACAATTAACCTTTGTTCCAAATGTTTCTGGTGGAGCCAGTTTTCATCGAATGTTACAGTCTCCAAGCTAGTAAATATGTAATTGAAAATGTGCAACTATGCCAGAAATTGATTAACAGGTTTTTCTATGTCTTCAGTGAAAAAAAAATTGTTGACCGTTTGAGAAAGGTCCAGCCACTCATGAGAATAAAGCTTGTGACAGATCCTTGAAATCTTTTTCAAGTGTCAGCTTGTGGGTAGAAGGAAAATCATTGCAAAGAAGTTGATGGAATGTCTTGAACTTTTCCCTTCTGGGAGGTAATAAGGACCTGACTAGGTGTAGGGTCCAAGATAAAAGGAAGACTTTCTTTGTGTGTAAAAGTGTTAATAACAGACTCAGAGAGTCATCGAACTTTCATCCAGACCTGACTGAGCTTGCATTAGATCAGACGGCAAATGAGGTATTGATAGAACTATTTTGAACAGTCAATAGTCTCCTGATGATTGATATCTTTATACTGCCTGGTAATATCAATACTTTTAAAACTAGAGAACAATGTTGTAATATTATATTCTCTTTATGAAATCTTTAGATGTAATCTAAGCTCAAACGTCTCATTGCTTAAACAGCAGGACCTGTGGTTGACTTTCAAAGACACAAGAGAAAGAAAATTAAATCATCACCTTATCCTTTGTGTACAAAATCCTCTTTTTATCCAAATACAGTGCAGAAAATGTCAAATACCTTATAGTTCTTGTAATGTGGGGAGAGAAAAGGTGATTTACAAGGGCAGCCTGCAAATATGTGTCTGAAAGACAAAAAAAGGACTTTTCAGGGACCCAGTGATATTTGTATCAGGCAGTTGCTTCTGAAAAGACATTAAGCTATATAAAGAGTTCTCCAAAACCCTCAAATGTAACACTGTTCCTGTTTAGATAATGTTTTCTGAAATGTAATCAGGTAATGATACAGAACAAATAGTGTGTCTTACACAGCAGCCTTTGCCCTTAATTCCTGCAGTTCCTTCTCATCCATATCACTCCAGAAAAATTGTGTTTGCATATGCATAAGTGGTGTGTGTTCATGTATGCATATGCAAGTATATATTTGTGAGCTTCTTGATGCTGTGAAAGATGAGGAACTGAGGTCACAGCTCCAGAATACATATGACAAGGATATGCACTTATGCCTGAACTTCAGAACTATGTAGAGAAAAAATAACCAAGAAAATTCCTAGGGTTTCTGTCTGCCAGCCTAGCTTCAGCCTAAGTAAGAGTCCCTGTCTTAAGGACACAAAACCAAGAAGGATAGAGCATGCCATTTATTATCCTCTCTGGCCTCTGAATGCTTAAACAGGCATACCTATCAGTACACATATTAATGAACTACACTATAGACTGATACACATACAACATAAAGGGAAGAACATTTTCCAAATATTATGCACTCACAGATTTATCACCTTTATTATGAATCAACAAATACCCAATACAAGAACCATAAATTACACTCTAAAGGACAGCTGGATTGAAATAATTTAAGTCCATAATACAGAGACAATTTTAAAATCTATTAGAACAAAATGATATATACATACATACAAAGATAAAAGTGACAGTTGATTTTGAAGCAGAAATAAAGCGAGCCAAAAGATCTGAGATATTTAAAATGCTAAGAGAGAACTAGACAAGCTATAAATCTATACTCAGGGAAAGACCTTTGGAAATATATATATATATATATATATATATATATATATATATATATATATATATATATAAAATACTAAATGATTTCTTCAAGGCAATAAACATGTGCCTTCCATGTACATGCATGAAAGGCAAAGGACAAATGCAAGGGTTAGCTTTCTTCAATCTTGCTTTAGGCAGAGTCTCTATTTGTTGCTGAATATTCTAGCTAGCTGGCTCATGGCTCCTTGGATTCTCCCCCATCTTCCATCTCACAGCAGGATCACAGAGATTATGGGTGTGGGTGTGACTGAAGTAAGTTGTATGTGGTTTCTGGAGACCTGAAAACAGATCCTTATGATTGCATGGCAAGAAGGAAAAGCCTTGAAAAGAAAAAATAGTTTACTGAGTTTATCTTGTTCTATAATAAGATCTAGAAAATATCTGAAAGTCTTTAACTGGTTTTACTAAACAGTTGGATAAGTCCTGGAAATGCTGCTCTTAAGATGGGCTCTTGGAGGCCCTTGGCCCTGTGAAGGCTCAATGCCCCAGTGTAGAGGAATGCTAGGGCAGGGAGGCAGGAGTGAGTGGGTGGGTGAGGAAGCACCCTCATAGAAGCAGGGGGTGGGAAGAAAGGATAGGGGATTCCCAGAGGGGATACCAGGAAAGGGGATAACACTTGAAATGTAAATAAATAAAATATCCAATTAAAAATAAAAGATGGACTCCTTGATTTAAAAGAATAGTAGAAGATAAAGGACAGCAATTTGTCATCAAAATCATGATGATCAGCCATAAAAGAGAACAGGAAGTACCAGAAATCAGTGGAGTGACTGTACAGATCCTTGGTGATGCTTAATATATCACAGACTTTTAAAAGAAAAGGGATCAACAGGTTGCTAGCATGGTACTTGGTTTACACAATAGAAGATATTTCAAGTCAGATTCATGAAGTCTGATATGGGTTGCTATGATTTAGATGAGATTTTTTTTTTCACTTTTTTTTTTCAACTTTTATTAGATATTTTCTTCATTTACATTTCAAGTGTTATCCAGAAAGTTCCCTATATCCTCCCCCCTCCCGACCCTGCTACCCTACCCACCCGCTCCCACCCCCTGGCCCCGGCATTCCCCTGTATTGGGGCAAATAAAGTCTGCATAACCAAGGGGCCTCTCTTCCCACTGATGGCCAACTAGGCCATCCTCTTCTATATATGCAGCTAGAGACACGAACCCAGGGGGTACTAGTTAGTTCATGGTTATTCTTCCACCTATAGGGTTGAAGACCCCTTTAGCTCCTTGGGTACTTTCTTTAGCTCCTTCTTCCTTGGGAACCCTGTGTGATTTGGATGAGATTTTATCACCTAGCTCCAGTATGTACCTCATTCAGTCCATTCACCTACTCAGAAAGGAGAACTCTTTGGCTATAGAGAAGTCCTCATCAGGGGAGATATCTCCCATGATGATATATATATATATATGCCGCTTCAGATCTTTTTCTGCCAGAGGTGTTCATCCTATGGCCTGAAGCTTGCCAATGTCATACTTTAGCTATGAAAATGGTCAACAGATTTGTGGAAAACATCATCTCACAATGTCACATCATCATCTCACTGAAAACCCAGGCATCTACCTCCATGTGACCTGAATCTCTGTATCAGGGTGCTGTGCATTGAAAAAGAGAAGTAGCCAGATCTAATAGAGATTACTAAATGCTTCATCTAAACTGAAGGGGTGGTTCCCTGTGATAGCAAATACTGGAGTCTAACTAAATAATGGAGGAGTCTGTAATGACTCAGGGAAGTCCTAAGTCAAAATCACAGCTATGCCAGTAGGTCTGCAGAGAAATCCTTTGGTCATTATGATAATTACTGAATATAATTAGCATAGATACATAATAATCAGCATACTGCCCACAGTAATTAATTTTACTAAGGTTCATTGTGTTGGGAAGGTATAGATGGGTGCTCTTGAACTTCAGCTTTCTGCCAAGGTATATAGTAATACAGATGCATTACTCCACCCCTGGAGGGAATTGCAGAGACTGGTGTAATTTTGGCATCTTCAAAGATGCAGAGGTACTAATGTCTATTACATCTCTCTTTCATTTACCAGTTTGACTTGGACAGACAATTAGATGAAAGATGACTGATTATTTTAAGTGTTCTCAGGTAGTGAGATTCTATCTATAGCTGCTACACTAGATACAATATGTTTACTGGAGAAAGTGATGATAGCACCTATACCTGGTAGGCAGATTTTAGCCTGGATTCTACCATTGTAATAATACCCATTTTAAAAATATAACCTGGACAATATACTGGGTGGCCAGGGCACAATTTCACAGTGCTTCTTCAAAAATCATTTATTAACTGTATTGAGAACTTGGTCATTTTGCACTTCCATAAACCATCTCACCAGTCAAATCTATGGAAATTCAATATGCTGATTGTACTTGATTGACAAGTTACAAGTGAGTTAAATCAAAAGATTGTTCTGATTTCATGAATGCCAACTCATGCTGCCTTGTATTTTGTTAGCTCGGACCTGTAGAATCTTGAGTGACACTTTACAATCAGATAATTAAGAAAGAACAATCCTGAATCTGATTTAGAAATGAGTCACTTGATGAGACGGCACCTACTTAAAAAATTGGTGCTACTGCCTATTCGAGAATGACTGTGAAGATCACTGGTGAACAAGGAAAAATTCATAGTCTATATAACAATGATCAGGAAATATGGTGGCCTACTATGTGCTGAGATTCTTCTGAGGTCAGAATTGGTATTTGCTTACTGCAAGGAGCATATAGTTTGGATGGGTTTTCATGTATTTGAGAGACAATATTAGAAGGGCAGCGAAAGGAAATTTCCCAGGATGGCCTGGATATTGACTCCTCATGATAGATACAAACTGTAACAAGTATTTGTTAATATGTATGTAAGTGCAGTTAACAAAACAGAAGGCAATAAATCAGAAGGAGATCAAGGAGTGAGTATATGGGAGACTTTGAGGTGAGGGAGGAAATGGATAGATTTCTGTAATTATATTGGGATCTCAAAAAAATCACTTGTAAAGAGATTTTGTTTTAGGATGAGAATATTTACTCACTGACATTCATCATAGAGGAATCTGCGCAAGGGAGTATGCGTGAGTACACCTCTGTGTTTCTGTATGTACACTCTCATGGGTATTTAAGGATGACACCATAGAGATAAACTACAACATTTTGACTAATTAAAACAAAGGGGAAGGTGATAGTTTTCCATATTTTCATTTGTACTTTTATGTATTATTTCTATACAGTAACATGTCTCTTTTTCTTATTTTTTTTAAATACAATTATCTGAGTTATTAGAGATTAACTTTCTATTTTATTATCTGGGTACCAATAAGTTATAAGATAAATATTTATGTTTTAAGTATAATATTATCTTCAAAGAGTAAAAATACATGTCAAAATTGTTTTTTCCTTTTTTGGATATGGTGAAAACTTCATCTCTAAGAAAGATGTACGGACCTTGATAGATGGTGGTAGCTTGGTATGCTACTTTGATGTTAGAAGTTATTTAAATATTATATAAAGGAGTGCAAATTACAGCTAAACAACAAGAGTAGTCTGTGTGATTTATTAATTTATTTCCTATATCTCTTGGTGAAGTCCTGAATACAGGCTCTGTCATTCCACAAACAAAAAACATTTCTTTTAGCATTTCTTTACAAACACAATCATATTGTTGAGTTTCTTGAACTAGGATGAAGAAGGGATATTGAAAGAACCTCTTCTAAGGGTTCTGCCAATATCATGGGAAACAGCTGTGATACATGAATGCTATCATCAAACTGGCAAAATCTGGATCCTCCTGACACTTAGCAATGTCAAGTTAAAAACAACCTTTCTGTGACAGACTTGGTTCAAAACCCGTATGCAAAGCTCTCAGAGATGGCTCAGAGTGAAGGATTTCTTGCCAATAAGCCTGACTGAGCTTGTTCACCAGATTCATACAGTGGAAAGAACTGAGTGCTAAAAATGGTCTTCTGAACTCAATATGCGTCACATGGCATGTGTATGTGTGCTCTCTCTCTCTCTCTCTATCATACACACAATGAAAATAAATAAGCAAGCAAGCAACAAACAAACAAACAAACAAATAAATAAATAGGAAACTCAATCCTTAAAATAAGAACCCAAGAGAATGATTTTGATGCTTGGGCAATTGAACTGTGAGGTTATTAAGGATAGCCTGGTTAAGTTTTGTTGAAGACTGATGTGGCAGGTTTTCCTTGAGTTCCCTGTTTGCAATACAGGCAGTTTGAGGTATAAGCAGTGTGTCTTTTTCGACATCTTCTGTGCCTTTGCAATGTTAGGCATGACATCACAAGGGGATTTGCAGGCCAGCATCAACTGACTTTACTACTCTTCCTGTTCCAGTGGCTTTTAAGCCTTATGTGGAAATATCATAAATCATAAATAACTTTGATATTTTTCTGATGTCTCTGTTGTGTCCGCAATGGTTTTCTTTATTTGTCCCTGTATACATGCCCTGGCTGTGAGTAGCACCCAGTGGACATTAGTCACTCTGATTGGACAATCTTGGCATGTAGTATTGAAATAGATGTAGTCTGCCACATCATTTCTGACCTCTCAAGAGGATTGAGTCTAGTTTTCCAAGGCTTAATCAAAGCAAAACAATCTTAAACCTTGCACAAAATCGCTATCATCTCCAGTTTCTCTGGTCTTTCTACAAAGTTTCTTTTTCTTCATCCTACTAACCAAAATAACTCATACCTATTAGAATCTATAACTAAGTAGCAGAAGAGGCTGAGATTTTTCTATTGTCAACATATTTTTCTTTGTAAATTTTATTTGAGATATTATGGCTTACTTCACCACTATTTGTCAAGGATCTGCTGTCAACATCACCTAGTATCTAATTTTTGTACAAGTCAGTTTTATAGTAGTATTACAAATGCATGTATTAGAAGGCACAAAAGAGCTCTCTATCTTAAATGAAAAATGAGAGGAGGCAGAGGGAATTCCTAACATTGTTTTTGAGGTTCATATGGTATTGAATCTCTCGGGCAAGTATGGGTATCAATACGTGAGCAAAAGACTCAATGAAAGTGCCACAGCTAAGCATGACCTTTGTGTGTGTGTGTGTGTGTGTGTGTATGTGTGTGTGTGTGTAAAATGCCTATAGTATTAACAATGTAACAAATACATAAAGGACCAGCCCTGGGGATCTGGAGACTTGGATTCATGTTTGACCTTTGTCATTAATTGCTGAGAGAATGTAGATAGATAATTGAGACTTAGTTTAATTATCTATAATATGACAATAATTATACTTGCACTATCTACTTGCAAGACATTAAAATGATTAATTTTGTGAGATTATTAACTACAAAACATCACTCTGAAGAATATTCTTATTGTTGATAGGTAGCTAACTATGACTACCAAATACAATCTTTAAAATAAGAAATGTGTAAATATCGATGTCTATATTCTCATGCAGAATCAAGCCCCTTCTTTATTTTTAGCTGATGTGTGGAGGGTCACTGAAAACATAAGGTGATATTTCAAAGTTGGAGATGCATCTATATTTCTATAGTGTGAACATATGCCTGGCTGCTTCAAATATTTATCATGAGGCAGTTATCTTATTGTCTGGGGGAGAGAAAACTATTGTAATTCTTAACATCCTTTTCAAATAATAGTTTAAAATATCAAATAAAATGTGTCCAGTAAACCCAGGCTTTTCATTTCATATTTCTGTCTTTTGTGTTAATAGTACCTATACATTATGGAAGATTATTCTGTAGTTCCTTCTCTTTTATTTCCTGCATGATGTATACACTCCAAAGTCAACAGGCTTTATGCACCGCAGTCTTACATGGAGGGTCACAGGACAGATCAGAATTGAGCTGTTGCTTTGACTCATGGCAGCCACTGTAAATTCTCATGGGTCTCACAAGAAGCTTTCACTAAACACACCTTTCAAAGAGAAGGAAATCGCTAAAACTATGTTAATATGTTGTTTCCATGGTAATAAACTTGAAGCATTGTAGGGTGAGCTAACAAAGCCCTCTATAGCCCGATGGAGAACCAGAATAGCTCTGTCGCCTTAGGGCTCACCCTGCAGTTCCATTAGCTCTGACGTTGCTTAGGTAATTGTTCTTTAGTTTAAAGGCTTTGGAGACGTGCTGTATCTTCCAACAGTAGGTAAAATTGCTGAGAGTTATTATTATTATTATTTTGAGTTTTGGTGCTCATAATCATAACTACAATATATAGAGAAAAAAACATTATACCTAGTACTCATAGAATCACACTCTCTGTCTAGGCAACTTTCTTCTGGGAATTATGGAATGCTCTGTCCTATTTAACATAGCATATGGACATGGCATATACTATTATTGTAGTCTTCTTTTTCTATTAAAATGCTAATGAATAAAAAGGGATTTCATTTTTATTAAGGAGGTTAGAGGTACAAGTGTGGGAGGATGAATTAAAAACAAACCTACTGGGATAAGAGATAAGAATTGTAGACATCTGCATGGTTCTTCTTTCCACATATCAAATTGGAAATCACACATCCACAGGGAAGAAGAGTATTAAAAATACAAAAGAAAACATAAGCCAAACTTAGAGAGAGAGAGAGCATGCCATACCAAAAAGGCTCAATAAAAGCAAACAACTTTCTTATTCTATTCAGAATAGCTATTGATATTCATAAAACCCCGAGGCAAGAATAGTGGGTGGCTTCATTTTTAGTTCTGTTTGTCTTCTTTTTTTTCTTTTTTACAGTATTTAATAAGTATCTAATCACATCAGCTTCTGTCATGCTGGGCTGCATATTTCTCATGTTAGTGATTTTCTGCTGTTTGTTTCCTGGTGTCTCTTCTTTCTTCCTCTCGTTCTCTCTCTCTCTCTCTCTCTCTCTCTCTCTCTCTCTCTCTTCAGATTTACTTTTGGCTAAGTCATTGTTTCATATATCTCTCTTTGCTTACAAAACACGTACAGAACCAGGTCTCATGGAAATCTCTATCCTGAGTTTATTCTTCCTCTCCAGGTCTCAGATAACATAGGTACTTCTATGTTACCATCATTCAAATGGATAAATTAAGTAGGAAAAAATGAACAGATGACTTTGTTTTTCTATATTTTTTGTCAGAAAATTAGGAGATAGCACATCTAAAAATAAAATGTTTCTGCGCTTACATTCAGCCAAGTGTCTGACAAACTCTGCTTTTCATGACTGTTAACAAAGGCAATAAGCAAGAAAGAACTTTTCCCATTCCTCCAGATCCTAGAGCTAAAAGGAAATGAGCAGCTGAGAATATACAAAGGGAGGATCTGAGGCAGGAGGATGATACCTTGTACCTATGTGCTCACTAAACAATAGCAATTATACAAAATTCAGCCTCATGTTTAAAATTCCCAATTAAAAAAGAATCACACTTCTTTAAAGACTTGAAACTCCTTTTTGCCAATCTTATGCCTTCAAAATTATTTCTAAAAATACTCATAAAATGAGTTGTAGATAAAAAAGTCTGTCCCATGGATAACCTACAAATTCACAATGTCCAGAGTAAAGAGTGATTGTTTCTCTCCTGATTTCTTCTCATTATACTAGTATATAGGAAACTTAATACACATCTCAAACAATGAAACTGAAATCAATTTCATACTCAACTAGTGGCACACGAACAAGGCTAAAAGTGTTGAGAAAGAAATTAGGGAAACAACACCCTTTACAATAGTCACAGATGCTATAAAATACCTTAGTGTGACTCTAACTAAGGAAGTGAAAGATCTATATGATAAGAATTTCAAGTCTCTGAAGAAAGAAATTGAAGAATATCACAGAAGATGGAAAGATCTCCCATGCTCATGGATTGGCAGGATTAGTCACAATGGCTATCCTGCCGAAAGCAATCTATAGATTCAATGCAATCCCCATCAAAATTCCAACTCAATTCTTCACTGAGATAGAAAGGGCAATTTGCAAATTCATCTGGATTAATTAAAAACCTAGGACAGCAAAAACTATTCTCAACAATAAAAGAATCTCCTGGGGGATTCACCATGCCTAACATTAAGCTGTACTACAGAGCAATTGTGATAAAAACTGCATGGTACTGCTACAGGGACAGACAGATAGATCAATGGAATAAAATTGAAGACTCAGAAATGAATCCACACATCCATGGTCACTTGATCTTTGACAAGGGAGCTAAAACCATCCAGTGGAAAAGGACAGCATTTTCAACAAATGGTGCTGGCAAAACTGGCTGTTATCATGTAGAAGAATGTGAATTGATCCATTCTTACCTCCTTGTACAAAGCTTAAGTCTAAGTGGATCAAAGACCTCCACATAAAACCAGAGACACTGAAATTTATAGAGGAGAAAGTGGGGAAAACCTTTGAAGATATGGGTACAGTGGAGAAATTCCTAAACAGAACAGCAATGGCTTGTGCAGTAAGCCCAGAACTCGTGTCTCTAGCTCCATATGTACCAGAAGATGGCCTAGTCTGCCATCATTGAGAAGAGAGGCCCCTTGGTACTGCAATCTTTATATGCCCCAATACAGGGGAACGCCAGGACCAAGAAGTGGGAGTGGGTGGACAGGGGAGCAGGGAGGGGGAGAGGGAGGGGACTTTCAGAATAGCATTTGAAATGTAAATTAAGAAAATATCTAATAAAAAAATTGGAAAAAAAAAGAAGAATTGACAAATGGGTCCTTATAAAATCCCAAAGCTTCTGTAAGGCAAAAGACACAGTCAGCAAGACAAAAAGGCCAACAACTGATTGGAAAGGATTTTTACCACTCCTAAATCTGATAGGGGACTTATATCCAACATCTACAAAGAGCTAAAGAAGCTGGACTCCAGAAAAACGAATAACCCCATTAAAAATGGGGTACAGTGCTAAACAAAGAATTCTCAACTGAGGAATCCCGAATGCCTGTCTGCCTTTAATCTGTTCTAAGTGCATCTTTTGATGCTATTATTCTGCTACTGCTGACATTTTCTGCTCAAGCATTTTTGATCTTATAACATAAACATAAATTAAAAACCAGTGATTCTCTAGAAATATTATGAGCTTTCAGAGTCAGTTGGTATTTCTGAGGTATTAGCCTCATGGGCTGTTCAACTATTATATTGTCCCTGTCTAGGAAGTAGAAGATAATTGTTAAACTACCCAGGCCCTATCTTGTAATATGTTCTGATATGTGTATAAAATATACACACATATATGTGTGTGTGTACATATACATATCTATTATATATGTATAGCTAATACATGTATTATTAACTAATACAATAAAGGACTATTTCAGACTAAGGTGCAATCAATTTTATACCTTTGAGGTACGTAAAGCTGTATTTAGTGCTCTATTACAGATCAATGGTGGAAATTGAGAGAAGGGGTGACCCAGGTTCCTATATGCTGTCCAGATCGTGACAAGAAACAATGATTACACTATTCTGAGTAGGTAGAAGATATTGAAGTCATATCAATAGAAGTTCCAGAGTTGAAATTACAATTTAGCAGATTTTTCTCTTAGTTTAGATTCCAGTAATCAGACAATAGGAACAATAATAAAGGCAATTCTGAGACAGACGTCATCTTACCACAAAGAGCATAGTCTAGAACATTAGGTGGCCATGGATGCAGTGTAGTCCCTGAGGCATAGTTTCCAACAATTCATGTGCACCCAAAGCACAGTCAGTGTGGTCTTAATTTAGATCAAAATAAAATAGACTGCTTGAATAATGAATATGAATGTGTTCATAATAATAATATCTATATTCTTTAGATGCACACTGATTTTATATAGACTATAATAAATTGTCTTAATCAGAGGATTCTAAGGGAAAAACCAGTAGGAGATAGTGGGCCTATAATTTTTCTTTATTAAAATTAGTTTATGGTACTACAAATTGGAAGCTGTGTTAAAATAGCATGTGAGCTATTTGTAAAATACTTGCTCCATTTCAGAATTAAGATGTGAAAAGTGGCCAACTTTATTGGTTAATGTGGCCATGTTTCTGATGTCTCCAAACTCCATCTTTCTTTCTGTGGAACTTAAAGGAGGTGCTGGAGTAGTGGAAATTGCCTGCAATCTATGCAAATGCTGGCTTAACTCTTGTCAGCTATTGGATTCCATTTTCTTAAGCTCTGATAGCCTTGTAGCTGATGACAAGTTCCTGGGAGAAATGAAGTATGAACCTTTATAATACCTCTCTTGTTTCATGATCAGTATTTTATGTTCATGAATTTTCTACATTGGTAATAGGGAATCCAAGCAATTAACACCTAGAGGATTTCACACTGACAAAGTTGATTGTTTCCCAGTTTGAACAACTGTGATTTGAAATCTATGAGGGTGTTTGCCTTATCTCATTGTATCTTGTTTTCTCCTGTGTGGTTGCTGACTCTTGGGGGCCTTCTCTCTGTGAAATGAAAGGAAGGAGAGTAGAGGTAGAGCAGCAGGAAGGCACAGGTAGATCTGGGAGGAGTAGAGGGAGAGGATACTGTGGTAGGGATGTATTGAAGGAGAGAAGCCTCTGTTTTCAATTGAGAGAGAGAGAGAGAGAGAGAGAGAGAGAGAGAGAGAGAGAGAGATTTCTTATGTGTTTTTAGAATTAAATGTATTTAATGGAACCTTCCTTCTTACATGTCAGAATTGTCAATAGACTCAAATTCATGAGAGCAATGATCAACATTTCTCGTTTTATGCTTTGCTACACAAGCTTATGTATTTGTGTTAATATTTAGATTAAAGCCTTAGGCTGAATGGAAAGCTACATTCATTCTATGATTTCATTTTTTATATTACAATGTATTTTTTGTTGGTTACCACAAAAAATGACAAGGTAACCACTATCAATATATTTCAGTTCCCTCAGAGATCTCTTTCGCATGTCCTCTATTTCAAGGTCTGTGCACTAATGACAGGACCTTACCCTAGTGAGTTAGTCCAAATCCTTAGGTTGCAAAAAGTAAAAATTTTCTAAGATCAATTTTTAAATGAATTGTATTTATTCTGCCAAATGACCCAAATGCCTCAATCTGAAGTTATTAGACTGAATGATGCAAAGTAAACAAATAAGTGGGCACATGATATATTTTTTTTAATATAGAGCCAAACAAAGAAGGCCGTTTCCTTTGTGCTCTGGAGTTAGCAATAGTTCTGTCCACGCCCTGCTTTCTTAATAAGCCCTCTCTTTGTCTCCTGATGCTGGAGCATTGTCTATTGATTTTATATTTTATTTGACAATCAAATTAACTTATATCTATTTCTCAGCTTCTCTCATTCCCAAATTCAATGTAAGTAGACATGAAACTTTTAAGTCAAATAAGTAAAAGAGATGTCATTGTAGAGGGCACAAGTTTCATGGTGGTCTCTCCATACTCTTGGTCCTATGATTCATTATTTCTTGGTAGCTGATAACAAAACACTTATCAATCTGATTTTATTTCTAGAGAGAAGTATTCAAAACTTTACTCTTAACAGAGTACAAAATGTCCAACTCTCTTCAAGAGACTAATCTGGCATTACTGTGACTGTCTTTAGCCCTTTGTACTAGCTGTACCATCTGAAGTCACTCACACTGCTACCCTTTATAATTCTTTGTTTTTAAATCTTTATTGGCTATTTTATTTATTTACATTTCAAATGTAATTCCCCGTCTCAGTTTCCCCTCTGCAAACCCCCTATCCTACCCCAGATTCTATGAGGATGCTATCCCACCCACCCACAGACCCACCCACCCAACCACTCCTGTGCCACCACCCTAACATTCCCCTACACTGTAGCATTGACCTTTCACAAGACCCAGGGCCTCCCCCATTGGTGCTAAATCAGGTTATCCTCTGCTCCATATGCAGCTGGAGCCATGAGTCCCTCCATGTGTATTCTGTGATTGGTCATTAGTCACTGGGAGCTCTGAAGTGTCTAGTTAGTTGATATTGTTGTTCTTCCTATGGGGTTGCAAACTCCATCAGCTCATTCAGTCCTTGGTTCTAATTCTTGTTAAGCATTAATACCTGGATGGCTTCAGGTTTGGATGGAGGAGCAAAGGGATCTAAAACATTAGTTCACAGGAAAAATACACACACACACTCACACACACACACTCACACACACACACACACACACACACACACACACGCATACAGATGTGTATGTGTGTATTTTTTGAGTAGCACGAGTGATTGTATATGTAACTACCATGAACTCAAGAAGCTCAAACTATAAATGTACTTACATATCATTCAAGTTTTTGTTTATTTGCCCAATACCTGTTGAAGTGTAACATGAACTTCCCAGTCTTTGAACACTTGGTTTCCAGTGGATGGAATAGTTTTAGGGACTATAGAGCCATTGTGAAGTAGGGACTAACTTGTAGATATGGACTTTGGGGGTGTACATTTAAAATTATAACCCCCAATCAACTAAGTTTGAGGTCTCTTTGCTTCCTAGGTATACTTTGTGTTAATAGATATACACTCTGGCTACCAAAGACAACGCATTGAACTGAAGTAAGTGTTCCCTTTGAGGAATTGGTTCTGTCATCTATTTGTTTACAGCAATGATATAAGTAAATAATATAAAGCATTTACTACTCACAAACAAGAAGTGTATTAATCTTTGTTGGAGAGGCTTTTCACCAATTCTGTAAATGCTGGTCTACATTAAGGATCTGGGTAGAGAATCTCTATCACAATGTCTTCTTGTCACTTAGTATGCTACAGTCTCTCCTGACACCATCTGAATAAACATCATCACCTTTCATTCATGGAATTATCAGGTACTAGTTTGTATTACCTCAGTAACATATGTACCTGCTGATTATCATGGCTGCATTTGGGCTACAAAAATGCCATTTCTCTTCACTACAGACTCAGTGCACTGCATGGCTCCATGAAATTCTAACACTGAGTATTTAACTGTGATTTTTCTCACAGGAAACATTCCTAAAATGAATCTGAGATATTCTCCCATATCTTTCACATATAAGGTCTGTACATTGATGAACTCATATCAATAATACAGGTTTATGCATTATATATACATCAATATCAAATTATATATATATATATATATATATATATATATATATATATATATATCCACTTGATTCTTTGAAAATGAATGGAGATCATGGTAATGTGCATAATAACACAAGAGTTGACATTTCCCCATAATTTGCATCAGAATAAACCAATAATTATACTACTCAAATATATATTTTGAAGTCTTGAAGAGCCATCATACCTAGTGTGCAACACAAGGTACAAATCTTATTTACATACATTTTTAATGTAATGATCTATTTTTAAATTATTTGTGACCTATTAAATGAGAATGGAAATGTTCAGCAAAATTGGATCCTGTCGGAAAGTCCAAGTAATGATTTTTTTGAAAAATATTATGCTGTGACATATTAGGCTTTTACACAAAGTGAAAACCACTATGCCAGAGCCATAGACATTTAATAAAAATAAGGGAAAACCTGCTAAGGCAAATGCCTGGGTATATACTAATATCCGTTTGCCTTTCCTTGCAATTTTTTTACTTGGCACAAAGGATCTCAATGCTTTTAAGTGTTTTTATGTAGCTGGCAGAATAGATTTTTCAATATATCTTGATTCGCAGGCCTCTATGAGTTCAGCAAACCTATGGCAGACCCTAACTCATCTAAGTGGTATTTTCTTATATGAACACCATTATTCCATGGAGACTGTTCTGCTGAGTGGGTGCTGAGTGAGTATTGTATATAGCATTGCATTTTTTTTCTCTGTGGTATATCTAGGTCCTAGTGCAGTTCTAACCTCTTAGAGGTCTTAAAATAAATGAATAAATGAAGAACAGGATTAAATTAAAGAAGGTAAACAGGCACAGCTGGGGCAGAAATACATGTCTTCACAAAGTTTAAATCTGTTTAGTACCAAAGGTAGCACCTCAAGGAAACAGATAGCAGTTCAGGATATTTTCTGTCTCACACTCATGTATCACGGCCATCTCAACATCCTCTTGTTACTATTTTTATTACAGGATAGTACCTAATATAAAGCTGACCTAAGGAAAAAATTTACCAAATGTACACTAATACATTGTCATACTTATTTTATGCACTAATTTAGTAAGCATTAGTGACTATCACCAGCTTAAGCGTGTCTTCAACAATTTCAAGGAAGAGGGAAAAATGAGTTTCTAGTAAAGCTAGGTAAAAATATAGAATAATTCCAAAAGGAAACTATAACACAGATTGATAATAACAAGAATGTGGTATAAGATTTTCCTTCCTTTCTTCCTTCCTTCCTTTCTTTCTTTCTTTCTTTCTTTCTTTCTTTCTTTCTTTCTTTCTTTCTTTTTTTCTTTCTTCTTTCATGCATGTGAGAGACAGAGAAACAGAGACAGATAGCACACACACACACACACACACACACACACACACACAGAGAGAGAGAGAGAGAGAGAGAGAGAGAGAGAGAGAGAGAGAGAGAGAGATCTGAGAGTGAGAACACACATGCGTGTTATGGAGAGGTCTGTGTTGATTCTTGTCTTTTTGGTGACTGACTTTTTGCCATGTCTACCTCCACCCTACTCCGGAACATCCATTAACATACTGGCAAAAGTTATAATTATTACAGGCATGATAGTGTAGAGATTTCTGGAAGTGTTCATACCTTGTCTTGTAATATCTTCTCCAATAAATTCCTTTGTAAAAATGCCCTCATTCAGCCT
>LR751509.1:124306-165071 GCA_902729485.2 Mus minutoides
AGAGGCAGGCAGATTTCTGAGTTCGAGGCCAGCCTGGTCTACAAAGTGAGTTCCAGGACAGCCAGGGCTATACAGAGAAACCCTGTCTCGAAAAACCAAAAAAAAAAAAAAAAAAAAAAAAAAAAAAAAAAAAAAAAAAAAAAAAAAAAAAAAAAAAAAAAAAAAAAAAAAAAAAAAAAAAAAAAAAAAAAAAAAAAAACCCTCATTCAGCTATGTCTACCTAATCAAGGTTAGCAAACATATCTATTTGTGTGTCCAGAGAGAAAGGTGAGCATTTGTTGCATACTGTCTCATTACTGAATTCACTTCCTGTCTCTAAACTCTGCAAGTTACATAACTAAGCATCACTTCCTGTAACATCACGGGAAAGACGTCACTTTATAGAGAGAGGTGTCATTGATATCGATCAAGAAAGTGAGCAACAGCTTTCAACATTCAGTTTAAGAAGTCAAATTAATTGGTAAAATGTGAGCTATTCAATTATTGTATAGAATCCAGAGAGAGAGGTTTTTCTGAATTCCAAGCCCTTCTGATAAAAAGAAAGTGAAGAAACCTGTCATTTATTTGTTGACTAAAGTCTACTTTTGAAAGTAAAACTCACTGTCTATGGGAGTCTTTTAGCTCAAAAAGTGAATACTAATGTGCAATACTAGTGCAATAACCGTTGCCTCTGTTCAGAGGGAAAGAATCTGGATGGCTGAAAGCACTTTGCTAATAGTCTTCTGGACATTTCTGATCTTGACAAAGCAGAACAATTATTTGTGTGGTTTGTTGTGGTTGTTATTTTCCATTTCTACACAATAAACATCAGATATGGAAACACTGTACATGATAAATGCTACTCAAGTAGTGTCAGATGGGAAAATTTGTGTGGTTTTCGAAACAGTGTGAGAAATACCTTCCTGTAGAAAAGTGAGAAGAAAATGGATGTCCTACAGACTCTACTGTTATTTGAGTATAAGAGATGTTAAATTATAGAAGGTTCAGTGTCTCTATTTTCACTGAGTATACTAAAATACTTTTTCAGGTTGCTGCTAAGAATTCAGGTACGCTTATAAGGAAATGTGAAGGTGTCCCTGGTGGATTTTTTGCACCTAAGGTCCATATTAATTTTAGATAGAATGTGTAGCTCCATCTGGAAAAAGCACCTCATCCTTGCCTGCTTTAGGCTACAGTGGCCATGGGAAATAGTTCAGTTTATAATTGTAGTCATATCTCTCCAGACTGCTATTATTAGACCTACCAACAATAGAGTTTCAATTTTAACTTAGATAAAATAAATATTCTATTTGGAGCTCAAATAGAGATTTCGTCTGAGAGATTTCAAAGCATTTGTTAATACTAATCATTTGCATAATAATTATTCTGCAGGATGCAGACATAATGGTCTTCTCAAGCATCTAGAAGTTTCTTTAATTTTATGTCATTAGATGTTGGTTATAGAATTACATAGATGTAATATTTCTCAGCACCTAACATTAAGGATGGTATAGTTTTACAACAGAATAAAACATCACCCAAATGAACAGTAACATCATTCTCTCTGAACCCACTACAAAGTAAATACATTTTCAAAAAGTAGGCATAAATAACATTGAAAATTATCTACTGTTAAGCTAAACTTTACATCTAACAGAAAAGGAAATGTTCCTGTCACTGCTAAACTCCATAGCAGGGGATTCAGTGTTAAGTGTGTCTTGATCCATCTCCCACATTCTTTTTCCAGTAATACACACACACACACACACACACACACACACACACACACAATAATAAAATAAAATAAAATAAAATAAAACCACTTTAATCTACTGAAGCTTGCATGGGAAAATAAAGCAACAGTGGTAGTATTTATTTAGTGTGGATAATCATACTCTTTAAAGGTAATGGCAGTACCCGAGGGGTCCTTAGTTACCTGGTAACACTGTCATGATTTCCACAGCATCTTTGCTTGTGTCTGACAAACTCCAACTTTCTGTTTCTTTACTCTTTCTTTTGATCCCTTGAATAATTCATTGTTCCTATTGTGTTTTTCCTTGAAGTTTGCATCTGTAATAAAACAGTCTCATTATGTTTCATTATTAAAAGGTTCATTTTTCCCAAGTGGATTGTGACTTCTTTAGGGAACTTCTAAGTGGCTTCACAATTGTTGCTGATAGTACGTGTGCTAATTAAAGCCTGAGGTTTAAAAGGCTAATGTGCTAAAATGTATAAAATGAAATAACTGTGTATACCAGTTACTTAGATCGCTGTTTTCTAATCTATCCCTTTACTATGGCAACTTTTGGCATCTTCCCCAAATTCGCCCTCTGCTGATAGACTCAAGGGTTAGTTCTTCTTTATTATCATTATTATTATGTGTAGAAAGCATACATGCAATCAACAAAGATGTGACCTTTGCATTATTTGTTTGCTCTGTCTCTATTTTTATTGAATCAAACAACACCGGGAACACATGCCTTCTTTATGATGATAAAAATCAAATGCAGTAGATAGGAAAACTGATTGGTTTTTTGCTTGAAATTCTGAGTTACTTTTGCTGCAGTAGATGAGAAGTCATTAATAGAAAATATATGTTATACCAAGGATTCAGGCAGCCACTGTAGAAAGCCATTATTCAAGTTTTGAACACAGAGTCACCTTATAACCCAGACATATCACTTGTGGTGTTATTCTCAAAAGAATCTATATACTACCACAAAGTAACTTCCATATACATGTTTATTATTTAATGATTCATAATAGCCATAAAAAGAACAAGTGAGGTCCTTGAACAAAATGAATGAACAAAGGCAATATAGTATATATACACAATGATTATTTACTATGCAATTGTAGAAAAATAAATTGTAGTTGCCAATAAAAAATAATTGTAGTTGCCAATAATTGAATGCAAGCTCAAATCATCCATAAGCATTCTTAGTATCAGAAAAACAAACCCTGTATTATTTTTTCTTTTTGTAATTTAATTTAATTTTTATTAATTATTCACTGTCCACTTCCTGGTCACCCTCTCAAACTCATTTCTGCTGCCTCCTCTGAGCAGGTGGGGGTGACCTGGGTATCCCCCTTATCCTGGTACTTCAAGTCTCTACAGGGTTAGGCACATTCTCTCTCACTAAGGCCTGACAGGGCAGCCCAGCTAGTAGAACATATCTGACTTAGAGGCAACTGCTTTTGGTCCACTTATTCAGGAACAACATGAAGGCAAAGCTATGAATCTGCTACACGTGGGTGGGTAGGCCTAGTTTCTTTGTTTGTTGGCTCAGAATCGGAGAGCCCTAAGGATCCAGTGTAGTTGAATCTCTTGGTCTTCCTGTGGAGTTCCTATCTACTTCTCAGCTTGCAGTCCTTTCTCCTATTCTACCATACAAGTCCCCCGGTTCGAACCAATGTTTGGCTGTGGGTGCCTGTATCTATCTGAGTCAGCTGCTGGGTGTTGTCCTCTCACAGGACAACATGTTCCTGTTTGCAAGCATAACAGAGTACCATATTAGGGATTGGTGCTTGCCCATGGGATGGGTTTCAATTTTGGCTAGTTATTGTTTGGCCATTACCTCAGTCTCTGCTCCATGTCACATGCCTGTAGACAGGATAAATTTTGGGTTGAAAGTTTTGTGGGTACATTAGTGTCTCTATTGCTCCACTAGGATTCCTGCCTAGCTACAGGAGGTGGCCTCTTCAGGTTTCATATCCTCAGTGTAGTGTGTACAGATCCCCTCCATTGATTCTTAGCCCTCCCTTATCCCAGGTCTCTGTCTTGTCCCAGAGCTGCCCCAACTTCCACCTCCTCACCCCTGTCAATTGCAGATTTCTCTTTACTCTCATGGCCATTTAGCTATTTTTCCTGTCCTTCCCCACACCTGATCCAAACTCCCCACTCCCCTCCGTAACCTCCATCTATCTAAGCTCCCTCCCACCATCTGAACCTTAAGACTCTTTTATTCCTCCTTGTAAGTGAGATCCCCATTGCTTGGGTTATCCTTGTTTAGCTTCTTTGGGTCTATGACGTATATCATTGTATCTGTCTTTTATTGCTGATATCCACTTATAAGTGAATACATACCATGCATGTCATTTGTGCCTGGATAACCTCACTCAGAATGATATTCTCAAGTTCCAGTCATGTCCCTGCAAAATTCATGATGCCTTTGTTTGTTTGTTTTAATAGTTGAATAATACTCCATTGTGTACATGTACCTCGTTTTCTTTATCCATTCTTCATTAGAGAGACATCTAGGTTGTTTTTAGTTTCTGAGTATTATGAATAAAGCTGCTATGAACATAGTTAAAGAAGTGTCTTTATGGGAAGATGAAGCATCATTTGGGTATGTGCTCAGGAGTGGTATACCTGGATTTTGAGATAGAGCTATTCCAAGTGTTCTGAGAAAATGTCAAATTGATTGCCAAAGAGGTTGTACAAGTTTGCACTTCTACCAGCAATAAAAACAAACAAACAAACAAACAAACAAACAAACAAACACATGTTCTCCTTCCTCCACATCCTTGCCAAATCTCTAGAACTTTTGGTCTTATCCATTCTGATGGGTGTAAGATATACCCCAGCATTTTTTGATCAGCATATTCCTGATGACTAAGGACTTTGAACATTTATAAGTGCTTCTCAACCATTAGAGTTTCCTCTGTTGAGAATTCTCTGCTTAGTTCTGTACCCCATTTTTAAATTGAGTTGTTTGTTTGACAGAGGCACATGCTCCACTATGTCCATAGAGGCCTTATTTGTGATTTCAAGAGACTAGAAACAACCCAGATATCCCAAAACAGAAGAATGGATACAGGAAAGTGTGGTTAATTTATACAATGAAATACTATTCAGCTATTAGGAATGAGGACATCATGAGTTTTGCAGGTAAAAGGATGGGATTAGAAAATATCATCCTGAGTGAGGTAACTCAGACCCAAAAGGGCATGCATGGTATGTGCTCACTAATAAGTGGATATTAACCAAAATTGCACAGACTACCCAGGATACAATACACAGAACTCAAGAAGGTTTACAAGCCTAAGGCCAAGTGAGAATGCTTCAATTCCACTTGTGAGGGAGAAGAAAGAAATAACAGGGGTGAGGGGAGGAGGTGGGGCAGAGGGAGTGGGGGAGGGGCCAGGGTTGAATAGGGGAGGGGCAGGAGAATAGGGGAACATAATTAGGTATTGGGTGGATAGAACAGGAGTGAAGCCCTGTGGGCTAGCAGAAAGAATGAAAATATGCAACCCAGGGCGGGGGTGGGGACCCTCTAGAGAGTACCAGAGACCTGGGAGGTGTGAAACTCTCAGAACTCAAAGGAAAGGGCATTAGATGAAATGCCCATCAGTGGGGAGAGGGAATTTATAGAGTCCACTTTCAGTAGAAAGACAGGGCATCAAATGGAGGGACGGGGCTGCTATCCTATAGCCTAAACCACTGACCCAGAATTGTTCACGTCTAAAAGAACTGCAGGGACAAAAAAGAAGAAGAGCCTGAGTGAAAAGAAGTCCAGTGACCAATCCAACTTGGAATCCATCTCAAAGGGAGGCTCTAGGGCCTTACACTATTACTGATGGTATGGTGTGCTGATAGATAAGAGTCTAGCATGGCTGCCCTCTGAGAGGCCCAACAAGCAGCTGACTGAGACAGAAGCAGTTACTTACACCCAACCAATGGACTGAAGTCAGAGATCCCGTGGATGAATTAGGGAAAAGCTGGAAGAAGCTGAGGAGGAGAAAGACCAGCAGTTTCAACTAACCGGGACCCCCAAAATCTCTCAGAAACTGAACCACCAACCAGACAGCATAAGTCAGCTGGTCTGAGGTCCCAGACACACATACAGCAGAGAACTTCCTTGTCTGGCTTCAGAGAGAGAAGATGCACCAAATCCTGGATAAACTTGAGGCCCCAGGGAGTAAGGAGGACTTATGGGGTTGGAGGGTGGAGTCATCCTCTTAGAGACAGGGGACAAGAAATGGAATGAGGAGCTGTTGGGGATAAGGACTGGGCTGTAAAACAAAAGTTTAAAGATAATTAAAATAATTAAGTAAGTAAGTAAATAATAAATAAATAAATAGAAACTAAGAGAAAGTGTAAATCAGAAAAAAAAAAAATGCCAAGAGGTTTCTGGAAAATATTACCAAGCTAGGAAAAGAGAGCTGTTATTCTGGTGCCCCTTAAACACTGATTCAATTATGGTTTGTTTTTAAATTGCTATACCTTTGGACTTTAACCTCAAGAGACTCTGAGGCATGAACCTGCTCTTGGTTGCTGGTTAATAAAAAGATTCATATATTTTAACAACAACAACAAAAAAGTGCATAGCATTGTAAGCATGACTGTGGCAATGCTCCCTAGGTGTGGCAGCAAGCCTAGGGACTAAGGTGTGTACTTGGGTCCTCTTATAGTGAAATGTTAATCTGTTTAGAATTCTTTGGAGGAAGTTTCAGACACTGACTCTCAGTTGAATAATCTGAACAAGCCAGAGAGTAGGTCTGAAAATGAACAAAGAGACTTCATGTGGGTTTTCTAACTGCTTCCCCCAATATAGTGTTCACAGTGAGTATTTATAGGTTTATGATAATGTAAGCAACTTCTTAAATTAGCATAAATAAAAATAAAGGAGCCTAGGCAGCAGGAGATGAGGAGCAAGGGCCCAGCACATGCCTTGCTTCACTAGACTGAGACCAACTTGCTACAGAGGCTGTTGTCAAGAGTTTTATAGCCCCTTCTAAGCCATGTTCGTGAGTTCAGTCTTACATCCAAGAGCTTTGGTTAAGATTATTGTCTACATTCCAAACAGAGCTCAGGATAAAAGCGGGTCAATATACATTTTAGCACCACTCTTTTCCGGCTATCTGAATTAAATAATGTTGCCTTTCTCAAGGCTGCAAAATGAGTAGTGAAAGAAAGATTTATGAACCGTAGCTAAGCATGGCCAGATAAGAAAGCTTTAACTGATACTTGCAGGGTTCTCTTTAATGAAGTACAAGTTGCCAAGATAAGTTCGGGCAAATGAAGCTCTGTCACATTAAGTTACAGTGAAAGAAATGACAGGCCGGCCAGCAGATGGAGGTTAATAGAGAATGGTGATGTCAGACAATGCCATCTAGGGTTTTGCACAAAGATGGAGCAGATGCATTAGTGCGGTGGCTGGAAACGAGTTCATAACACCCCATGCACTCATGGAATCCGTTCAAACTGTACACATAAGATTTCTTTGTTGAAGTTGTCACCTGGGCCACATGCGGATCTTAATTCTGAGCCAGCAATCTCTTTCAGCTGAAAACTCCTGCATTCAGTACCAGCTCCTATCTAGACGGACTGTTAACCTTAAAACCCCGAGTGCTTTGCTTGTTCAATGAGTTCTTAAGGCCTTGTCTGAATATTATGCTGGATTGTCACTTCCAAGGCTATTATGTAAATGAATGAACGGTCACACCTCTGTGGCTCTCACGTTTTTTTTTTTTCTCTCTCTCTTTTTTTTCTTCCGTTTGAATGCAAACCAGGTGCATCACAGCAAAGGACTGTAAGAGCTCAGCTGTGTCACTCAAGAAACACAATGAGCTTGGGTCTGGAAATAGAAAGTGGAGCTTCTGACTGCAAATCAGAAAGGTGTGAGAATGACTTTGTCTCAAAAGAGTAATTGACTTACAATAATGTTGCACTTCTTTGCAGTGGACAAAGCGGGCAAACACCACCTAAATTGTCAGGAAGGAGTTAATTGCTCTGTAATACTGGACTCAAAACTTTCCTCACAGCCAAGTACCAGATTTCTCTTTAGTTATTTTGCTCTAAAAGTCTCTTTCTATGTATAATTACAAATAAAATACATCAATAAAAAACAAGCATTATAATGGACACAGACACAGGTACTCACATGCATGCTCTCAGATATAAAATAAAACAAATCAAAACAAGAAAAAAAAGTTGTATTGTACAGCCATCCCATGAAAATATACAAGCTTACACTTTTGAAATTGACCATAGATATCTTTCCAGGGCTAACTTCATTGGAAACCTGATTCACAAATATATCAATTATTTTTCCCATAGATGATTTCACAGCAACCTGCATTAGAAGGGACACTAAGCATGGCTGACAGATGTGTAGCCATGGTTCTGAAAAGGCCAGGAGATATAGGACATTCTCTATAAGGATAACATTTCCACCTTTATCTTCCTTCCCTTTCTTTTCTTTCTCTTTCTTCCTCTGGCTTTGGAATTCCCCTTCCCCTGCCCCCTTTCCCCTTCTCTCTCCTCTATTCTCCCTTCTCCATGTTTTCCCCTCTCTATGTAAAGCTTTCATCTATACTTTGTTGCTTAGAGATTCCAATACCTAGTTTTCTGTCATGGTAGTGTGGAATCAGCACTTGGGAATGTTATAAAAAGAAAATCAGACCTAGACTAGTCCACAAATGCCCAAACATTGGGAGCAAATCTATGACATTCCTGAATTGGACATTGCTTTTAGCAGATAGATGGCAGATAAAGGTCCTTCTGGACAGGATTAGACAGACTAGTTCAAAATGTTTCTCCTGCAAAATAATATAAAGGGGAAAGTAAAATACTCAGGCTTTAGAAAGAACATTGTACAGTTTGTAAACATTCCACCTCCCTTTCCACTATTCCCATTTTAGAAGCCCTTGATCTAGTTAATTCTTAATTTGCTAAGTACATGTATAAAGCATTTTTTGACTTGTTAAGTACAGGTATAAAACATAAGCTTGTCCACTACATTACTTAAGGACCAAGATGTCTGTGTTAACCACCATCACAAAAAAAAAACAAAAATTCTCCATCAGGGGTCTGGTGGGATCGGTGTCTCTTTCTGAAGAGCTATTGGCTACTCATAGACTCCAGAAGATGCAGAGTCATTTTCCTCACTGAGGAACTTACTCAGGTCCAAAATACACTGCTAAATACATAGTCACTAATATGGTCCTGGTTATACCTGGTAGATCTCACACACACACACACACACACACACACACACACACACACACACACACTGCTAAATACATAGTCACTAATATGGTCCTGGTTATACCTGATGGATCACACACACACACACACACACACACACACACACACACACACACACACTTATGCAACACACATATTTACACACTCACACCTACTTTATGCAACACACTCACAAACACACACACACACACACACACACACACTAACATGAATGTGGGAAAAGGACTTCTGGTGAAGAGAGTAACAGTAGTATAAGGAAAGGTAGGTGAGAAGTTCAATAAGAATACGTTATATGCATGTAAGAATTATTAAAAAAAAAATTTGACTAATATAAAGCCCTTCAACACATTGGTCATGTAAAAGTTACATCTGTGCCTTCCTCTTTTGACACTGCTAGAGAAATTTTCCTCTAGGAATATTTACAAATATCTCTTGGTGAGCCTTATTCCCTTCAATGTATTTACATCAGTGACCCACCTCTTCTTCAGGTCAGTAACCCTACAAACCAAGCCACCATTGCAAAGCTACTGGGTACTACTTTCCAATGTCACTGTTCACAGGTCCTGTTGCTTCTGATCAGTGCAACCAAACCATGCGCTACCATTCCAGTGCCTCATTTGGCTTTCCCAGGGCCCTTTCACAGTAACCCATTTCTCACTGCTGCCTGCTTCCCTTTGACCGCACTGCTCTTTGATCATCACCAGAGAGCTCACCAAGGCCTTCATTCGGACTGATGTGTACTCTCACTTGCATTAATCACCCTCTTTTATCTAGCTGCAACCTGCTTATCTTTCCAGTCTTATCTTGAACTTGACTCTTTCCGTCTTGAAAGTTAACATCCTGTGATCAAATTCACAGCAATTATAACTAGGCAAATGATTTTTTCTTCTTCACTAAATTATGAGAATTGTGGACAATGATTGCATATTTACACAGTTAAATGTTGGGACTGGTTATCCATTAAACATCTCAAAGTTATTGTGTGAAGGAGAAAATGAAAGAATAAATACAGAGAATAATAACCAATAATGTGTGTAACCTAATTATTTTCTATTCTATTTAAAACAGAGCTTATACTTTTCCTACAAACTTACAACAGTCTTTTAATGTGCACTGCCAAATACTTTGGCTAACTTTGTATGTTCATAAAGTGTTTACTTATGTAATCAATGACATTTCCTATGGGGGGGGGCTTTTCTTTTAGAGGATAGAAGTCAGTCACTTGGTAAAGCAGGACATATAACCCAGTAGAGTTTTCTTTTTATTTTTTTATTATTATTAATTTTAAATTTATTTACACCCAGATCACTGCCCTCTCTCCTGTTTCCCCTCCCACACTCCTTCGCCCATCTCCATTTCTTCTCTGTCAGGGTGGAAACTCCACTGGGTATCCCCCTACCATGACACATCAATCCTCTGCAGGGCTAGAGGTGCATCCCCTCCCACTGGGTTCAGTCAAGGCAACCCAGCAAGAACACCATATTCCACAGCCCGGCAACACCTTTAGGAATAGCTTCCTCTCCCGTTGTTAGGGACCCACAGTGAAGACCAAGCAGCACATCTCTACATTGGCCTTCAATCATCTCCTTCAGTCTCTGCTTCATCCCCTGTCTCTGCATCTCTGTTTTATTGTTGCTTTTTTTTTTCCTTTCCTGCTCCCCCACCCCGCCACCACATGCATCTCTGTTTTAAAATTAATTAATTTTTTAAAAATGTATTAATTAATTAATTAATTTATTATTCTTTAATCCTTTTTTACAATCCAGACTTCATCCCCCTCCTAGTCTGCCCCTGACAGCTTTCCATCCTGTACCCTACACCCCCACCCCACCCCACACACTTCTTGTAGACTGAATAAATTTCAGGTTAAAAGTTTAATGGATATGTTGGTGTCCCCATTGCCCCACTGGGATTCCTGGCTGGCTACAGGAGGTGACCTCTTTAGGTTCCATATCCCCACTGCTTTATCTGTTAACTAATCTCACCCCACTGATTATTGGGAGCCTCTTCTAACCCAGTTCTCTTGCAGGTTCTCAACATATCCCCCTGCCATATAGGTCTGTAAAGTTCCATGCATTCCCTTGGCCATCTGGCTGTCTCTCCTGTCTCTCCCCACACCTGATCATGAAGCTTCCACCCGTTCTCCTCCTGATCCCCTCTCCCACCCAGGTCTAACCCTCCATCTGCCTCCTACAACTATTCTCCCCCTTTTAAATGAGATTCAAGCATTCTCACTTGGGGTTTTCTTCTTGTAGAGGTGTGGGTATCCTGTATTTTATGGGTAAAATCCACTTATAAATGAGTACATAGCATGAATGTCCTTTGGATCCTGGGTTACCTCACTCACAGTAATGTTCTCAGATGATGTTCTCAAGTACCAAACATTTGCCTGCAAAATTCAAGATGTCTTTGTTTTAAATAGCTACATCGTTTTCTATTGTGTACCACATTTTCTTTATCTAATCTGAAGTTGAGGAATATCTGGGTTGTTTCTAGTTTTTGACTATTTTGAAGAAAGCTTCTATGAACATAGTTAAGCCTGTGTCTCTGTGGTATAGTAAGGTATCTTTTATTTATATGCCCAGGAGTGATATAGTTGGATCTTGAGGAAGAGCTATTTCCAGTTTTCTGAGAAACCACCAAATTGATTTCTTTCTTTTTTCCAAAGATTTATTTTATGTATGTGAGTACACTGTAGCTGTCCCCAGACGCACTCAAAGACAGCATTTGATCCCACCACAGATGGCTGTGAGCCACCATGTGGTTGCTGAGACTGAACCCAGGACCTCTGGAAGAGCAGTCAGTGCTCCCAACTGCTGAGCTATCTCTCTTTTGTACAAGTTTGCACTTCCACCAGCAATGAAGAAGGGTTCCTATTCCTCTACATCCCTACCAGCACCTGCTGTCTCTGGAAGCTTTTGATTTAAGCCATTCTGACAAGTGTAATATGGAATCTCAGAGTCATTTTGATTTGCATTTCCCGAATGATTAAAGACTTTGAACATTTCTTTAAGTACTTCTCAGTCATTAGAGATTCCTCTGTTGAGAATTCTCTGTTTACCTGTATTCCATTTTTAACTGGGTTATTTGGGTTGTTAGTGTCTAATTTCTCGAGTTCTTTATAAATGTTGGATATTAGCTCTCTGTCAGATGTAGGGTTAGTAAAGATTCTTTCCCAATCTATAGGCTTATGTTTTGATCTGTTGACAGTTGCCTTTGCCTTGCTGAAGCTTTGCATGTTTATGAGATCCCATTTATCAATTGTTGATCTTAGAGCCTTATCTATTAGTGTTCTGTGCAGGAAGTTGTCTCCTGTACCAATGAGTTTAAGGTTATTCCCACTTTCTGTACTATAGATTTAGTATATCTGGGTTTATGTTATGGTCTGTGATTCACTTGAACTTGAGTTTTGTACAAGTTAATAGATATAGAGCTATTTGTGGACTTCTACAAGCATACATCCGGTAACACCAACACCACTTGCTGAAGATGCTTTTTTGTAGGGTTCATGGGACAGGGTTTGTCTGTGCAGCCTTGGCTGTCCTGAAACTCACTCTGTAGACTAGGCTTGACTTGAACCCACAAATATCTGCCTGCTTTTGCCTCCCCAGTGCTAGGACTGAAGTTGTGCACCACTACCATTCAGCATTCCATAATATTTTTATAAATAAAACTTAATTTTACATTTCTTTAATAGTGTCATTAATATTTTGCATGTTTATTATTAAGTAGCTTAATTTCTACTATAGAAGGCTTAAAATTCAAAATCATTTAATTATTTGCCACCTAGACGTTGTGAATGTTATTCCCTTATAGTTTTAGATTTTTTCTAATAATAGCTCCTTTTATAGCGTGTATTGGCTCATATTACTTATGAGTAGATGTATATGAATGCCTGAGTACCAAAGGATGCATGTAGAAATAAAGGATAATTCACAGGGGTCAGTTACTTCCTTCTTCCAATGATGACTCTTGGGTCATCATCATCAACATCAGTGTTGGTGGTAAATACTGTTTCTACTGAGCCCTCCTGGAAGCTCCATGAGTATTTTAATTAAATTTTAAGAGACGTTTTACCTTTAAAAATCAGTTTGGTAAAAAGTATAAAGGTTTCCTTTGCCTCTACCTCTGTTCCCTTAACTTTTATCAAAGGACATTGATATGTACATTATGGTAATTGATGGAGCAAGATGGATGAACTATTATTATCAGAGTCTATATAGTTTATTTAGTGTACTCTGAACCTTGCAAAGTGCTTATTCATGTCTGTCTACCATTATTATAGCATGATTTTGCTATAAGAGAAATTCCACTTGTTACTGCTTTGTTTCTTTCCTTCTCCATTTTCCCAATCTTCTGTTGTTCAACTGGGAAACATACATATTAGATATTTATCATTTTCCATTATATTGTAGCAGTTGATAGATGAAATATTCAATATTTGGGGGTAAATTTTTCATGTAGAATTAGATATTTCATTAGTAATAAAACTATCATGTCCTATTTACTGCCTTCACACAAATTCAGTAATTCAATTATTTGACTTGATAAGCAGGAACTGACCATAATATTTACTAAATGTGCCTAATTATGAGCTATGTTTTTATAAACACCAGTGTGCTAGAATTGGAAGTGTATCTATTACATGGAATGTAGCAAAGTGGATAGATATACCAATCACTGCACAAAGTTTGTTTTAAAACTAATGTCCTCAATATCTTCTTTTCTGTTTCTAAATTAATAGTTCAAAAGACCTTTCATGTCACTATTCTCAGCTGCAATGCCTGGATTTATTCAAAGGGACTAAATGTATTGGTAGTGATGGATGATTTCTAAAGGCTTAAAGGCTTCCTTGAAAATTTCTACAGGAAGGGGTTTAAAATAAAGTCTGATTCCCTCTTCACCTTTACATTTTCAAATTTCTTCTAAGATTATTACTTTAGTTAGCTTTTTATTACCATGACAAAATATCCATCACAGGCTACTCATGAAATAGAGGTTCATGGTTCTAAATGTTTGAGTCCAAGATGGAACAACCTCATTGCTTTGGTTTCCAAATGAAGATGCAGGTGATGGTGGTGGGGGTTATATCTCAAGTCAGAAACCAGAGAGGCAGAAAGGAAGAGAATGGAGTTCCAAGATGAACTCCATGATGGTCACACATTCAAAAACCAAGGATTCATCAACTGTTTCCATAAAGCTTCTACCCTGCAGATCAAGTCTTTATAAATGGAACTTTAGGAGACTATCCACATTGAAGCAGAGAAATAATTTTCATATACTTTGTTTGAAATTCCTGAGGTGCATAAGGCATCTTATTTTATTCTATTATTCATTTCTGACAAACTCTGTCTTAGTTTTGCAGTCATTTCCTGTGTGTCCCTGGCTTCATAACTAGCTGGACCAGCAAGCACCTCCTTGAAGCACCTCTGAGGCCATGGCTAATTTCAGTTTGCTTCTTTTATGCTCCATAGCACAGAATCTAAAGAAGATCGAGCCCTTTATTCCTTGGTTTCTCATCTTCCATAAAATGCACGACTGAAAAAAAAAACCCTCAAGACTATTGTACTAGTTTCAGTTCCATTCCTGTGAAAAGACACCATGACCAAGGCACCTCTTATAAAGGGGAGCAGTTAATTGGGGCTGGCTTACAGGTACAGAGCTTCAATCTAATAACATCATGGCAGGAAGCACTTCAGGGTCTAAGAAGACATGGTGCTTCAGAAGGATTCCAGAGTTTTGTATCTTGATCCAACCACAGCCAGGAAAGACTGACTCTGGCCAGACTTGAGCTTATATGTGAGACTTCAAAGCCCACCCCAACAGTAACTCACATCCTCCAACAAGGCCATACCTCCTAATAATACCACTCCTCTGGGCCTAGTCTATTTAAACTACCACAGCTGTGTTGTTATACAGAACTCATGGAATGAATTTCGTCTCGAAACATCGATATTCTCTCTAAATTTTCACGTACCTCCATGAGCTATAGTTTTCAGTTTCTTCAACAATTAAACAAGTACAAGGAAAGGTGATTATGTTTAAACAAAGCAGGAGCACTTGAGAGGAGGCCCCACATTCATTATTTAAGAAATTATGTTTCACACTTGTATTTCATCTAGCAGTTTTGCTTCTTTCAAACTCATTAAATTGTTAGCTTAAATTTTTAGAAGCTTGATTAGCCAATATAAAAGGGTTCCCTAACATTCTTCAAAAGTAGGATCATCAAGATACAAACTAGTTTTGAAGCGTACTGTTCATGGAAAAATTGCCATTATTCATATAGTCTTCTTTGTGTCTCTCGAGGAAAAGAATGCAACATTGTCATTTCATTTAATATGTGTTTTGTTGTTTTATTTATATTGCTCCCTTTATGAAATCATTCTTTTCTATATGCCTATATTCAAAGACACAATAAAATAATATTTCTATGCTGAGTTCTCATGATAGGCAATATGCTAAACAATCCTTTATATAATGTCATAAAACCCCCTCAGAATATTTATCATGTTGAATTTCTATGTTTCTCATTTTATAGAAAACATAATCTAAACTTAGAGGCACGAAGATGCTCAATGACATAAGGACAAACAAAATCAAACAAGTTTGAAATTCAGTATGACTGGTGCATCTGATTCAAAGGCTTTAATGGCAGCAGCAACAACAAACAACCATGTGTTTGATTAGAACATCACCATTCAAGGCCCAGCATACACTCCAGCCAGTTGAACCCTGCAGAATAAACAAATGTATAGTCTGCTGAAGCAAGAACTTTCTTTTTAGTTGTATAGGAAGAAATCTTGTCCAACTATAATAGGTTATGATAATACATATAAGTTTCCTTATTTATGTAGCATAGCAAAAGTTCCCCTCTGCACTTGTATTTAGCTTCAGACTTATGTGGGCTCCCATTCCAATGGCTATTAATAGTGAACACGGACCATGGAACACAGTTCATGGCTTTATTCACATTCTTGCAGAACTGCAAATTTTGACTCTGGGAAAATGATTTTGTCTTTCTATGCCTCAATCTTACCTACAATAATGATAGTACTCACTATAACAATGTTTTGATATTAATTTAGTTCGCATATTTAGTAGTAGAGTATCACCTGATAATAGAAAACAAGTCAATGATTCTAAGCTATTTGTTTTCTCTTCACCAAATAGTCAAATCCTATCTTTAACTATATGTATACAGCTTGTATGGGAGAAGGTAATTATGAAGAATAGAAGCGTTAACCAGAAAGTTCCATCAGAAGCAAGGAAACAGTCAAAGCAATCGCCATAGCATGATGTGTACGTATATGTATGTGTGTGTATGTGTGTGTGTGTGTGTGTGTGTGTGTGTGTGTGTGTGTGTTGTGTGTGTGTGTTCTTAAGTTCATTTGGTGCTGTTTTGGATTCAGGGCATTAGAAATAATAAACAAACACTGCACGCTGGCCCTGAGGCTCCAACACACAGATTTGTTTCAAAACAATATTCCAAAATCTCTGCTATTGCCCAGCAGTGGCTTTATGGAATGAAAAGTTTGAATTAAGTGCACTTTCTCAGATTCTGTCTGGCAGTTGTGCCAAGGCGGCTTGTCAATGAAACAAACAAACCTCCAGTAGTGATCTCCATTCTTTAAGGTCTTTTATCCTTGTCTCACAGAATTTATCTTCCAACGAGTAGGTAAATTCTGTATTGTTGACTTTAAATGTTGGCTTTGCTCTGATGCTTCAAGTCCTATGCATGTTCAGAATTTACCCAGTGTCTTAATATGTAAATGAGGGGCTTTCTATGGACTTCACAGGCAGCAGAAAGATGAGCCGTGGGAGGCAAGAAGGTAGTTTTGTGCAACACGACTCAGTAGCCCGTGTAGGTTCAAACTTCAGGAGTCTGGCCCTGAGTTGTTTCTTTGAGGCATATTTAAACACAGCACAATCTGGTGCAAACTATTCTTGCCATGATTAACTCAATGCTGTGTGCATAACAAAGCATACCTAAATCTCTTGGAGGAACAAATTAAGCTAAATACAGATCAGACGTGACTCCATTGAAACTCTTTGTGAAGTACACACAACACTTTCCATAAAGAAGGGTATTAGAGACTGACTGAGAAAAACAGAAAAACAAGAGTCTGGAGGAAAGGCCCATGCCAGAACGTCTTTGCTACACAGATGGCTCATAGGTCACCTGGCTAGAAATCATGTCCACTCCAGCCTCTTGGGTAGACAATAGGTTTTGCATTCCTTCCTTTGAATGAACCATGTTCCTTTTTGCGTAATGTTACATGTTCCCCTGGCATTTGTCTGTGAGAACAAATACCTTCATGCTGCTTATAGAAAACCCAATTAAATATTTGAAAACTTTGAGTTTCCCATCCCTCAATCTTGTGGAGGAGAGTAGCCAAATTTTTTCTGTTTTCTAGATCATTTTTGCTCTGTCTAAGGCCTGGATTCTCAATCTCTAGCATTGCTCATAATTAAAGTATTGCTTGGGAAGGCTGTGCACTTGTCTCACCTCTCCGAAAGACTACTCCCATTAGTCACTGTTTACATGGCCTCTTGCATGGCCTCAGGTGTTCTGAGTGATACTGAGCACCTCCTCTAACCAACCAATGGGAATAAATTGTGTCCAGATATTGGTTTTAGCCACATTATTTGATCTTCATTATGCCTCAATTTTACTTACACAAAACAAGACTAATTAGAATACTATCTCATAATAGCTGTGGAAGCTAGATGATTGGAACATCTATATATCCAGTATTTCCAGTCAATTCTGGCACTAAGTAATAAATTAAGAATAAAGAATAAAGGCATCTGCCAGTGCCTGGCAAATACAGAGGTAGATGCTCACAGCCAACCATTGGGCTGAGCTCGGGACCCAGATGGAGGAGTTGGAGAAGGGACTGAAGGAGCTGAGAGGGTTTGCAGCCCTGTGGGGGCCGGGGGAGGGGGAAGTAACAGTGTCAACTAGCCAGAGTTCCCAGAGCTCCTGGGTACTGGACCACCAACCAAAGAGTACACATGGAGGGACCCATGGCTCCAGCTGTGTATGTGCCAAAGGATGGCCTCTCAGTGAGAGATCCTTGGTCCTGTGAAGGCTAGATGCCCCAGTGTAGTGGAAATAGCTGGAAAGTGGGAGTGAGTGGGTAAGTTGGGGAACACTCTTATAGAGGCAGTGGGAGGGAGGATGGGATAGGGAGGGTTTCCAGAGAGGAGACCTGAAATGGGATAGCATTTGAAATGTAAATAAATAAAGTATCCAATAAAAGAAAAAAAAAAGAAGTTAGAAGAAAAGAAATCAGGTTTTTCTTGTGCTTACAGGGGAGTAGTGTATTTAATACACTACTTTGGAAGAGATTTCACTTTTAATAAACTGAGTTATCCTAACAGTTCTTAACCCTATTGTACTTGATTTTCTACTCCCTTTTATAGAAATCAATTTTAATGATCCATTTATTAACTTGAAGTTCAATACATAATTAATACAATTTAAACCTAAGGATAATCATATAAAGTATTTTAGGACTCTAAATGAAATATGAATATGCAAAGAAATGATACTGGTTTATGATAAATTAATATGAATTTCAATATAAACAAAATTAACTATAAGTACACTAGAAGATAAGAACATAGTCAGATATTTTAATCTGTTTACCATGAATAACTTTGGATTTCAGTGATTAAAGCCACTTTTCCCTAAGGAATGCAGGAAAAGAAAAAGAGCGGTGTTCTGAATATTGGAATAAAATGACTTTGTAATAAGATATACTGTGACAGAAAAAAGTTTGTCAATCTAATTATAGCAGAATGCCATGCAGGAAGAAGTAGAGAAAGTAGTAATGGTGCTATACCTATTCAAATACCAGGAAACCAGTGAAGGGTTGTCTGGGGGTTTCTAGGATTTCTGATTCAGTGAAAGAAGTAACAAAAAACAAAAAACAAACAAAACCCCACCATGATCAAACCAAAACAACTTATGGAGGAAAGGGTTAATTTTAGCCAAATATTTCATATTACTGTCTACCACCTGGGAAGTCAGGACAGGAAGTCAAGCAGGGCAGGAATCTGAAATCAGGAGCTGAAGCAAAGGTTATGATTGAGCATGCTTACTGGCTTTCTCATCCTAGCTTGCTCAGGGTGCTTTCTTAGGACACATCAGACAAGCTTCCCACCCACAGTTCCTCCTCAATCCCTATCAATCCTCAATCAATAAAACATGCCTTAGGCTTGCCCAAAGGCCAGGCTGGTATGGCCATTTTCTCAATTGAAATTCCCTCATCCCAAAGAGCTCTGATTTGTGACAAGATGACTTAAAACTAGTCAGCTGATGGGACCCTCTGTGGTGCTCTTTGTTTGGGTTTAGGAGGTGTGGCCTGGAAGGAGAAAGTGTGTCACTGTGGGTGGCCTTTTAAGTTTCAAAGCCATTTGAATTTGCAAATCGCTTTCTGCTTCAAACTTGCTATTCAAGACCAGAGTGAGCTCCAGGCTTGAGGAGAGAACCAGGTCCAGCAGGGTCTGTCCAGGGCTGAGCTGGTTGGTGAATATTAATGGCCCAAAAGAAACACACCAGGATAGGAGTCTTATCAAAGAAGGATCTCTCTTTAACGCGGCTGAAATTTTCTTATATAGAGAGGGAAGGTTGCTGGTGATAGAAGTATGAGGTGAGATGAACTATGGGGTGGTGTGAGATGACAAAGGGTATGGGCTGATCTCACAGGGCCTATAAAAAATTGACACATCAGTGGTAACTAGGTAGAGGCAGTCTCATTCAGGTCCGCAGGTTGTGTTGAGTCATTCACAAGTGAATGACAGGTCTCGAAAAATCAGAGCCAGGCTTGGGTTTGTCCTCAAGGCCCAAACCAAGGCCAAATGGGGCCCAACAAACTCCCATTCCTCCTGCTCTCCTGCTGCTAACTACCTTCCCTTCATCATCATGGACCCTATCCCTCCGGAACCTCAAACCTAAGTAAACTCTTTCCCCTGTGAATTGTCTTGGTGGTAGAGTTTTAAAGCAGCCACATAAAAGTCACTAGCACAATCTGAGAAATGGTTAAAGAGAAGTAGGAAGGGCAGGAAGCCGGGAAAGGTTATATTTGGGTCAAAGATGGTAGAACAAGGTACAGGAAGGAATATGAAGAAAAAAAGCTAACACCAAAAATGTTTTAACAGAGTAATATGGAAGCCTACTATTTCACATGTTTCCTAAAATATATACACACACATAAGCAGGTTTATATGGAGTGCCTACTAGGAGATAGTGCTTCCTCTCAGACGCTACAGGCTAAGAAATAAGGAGTCCAATATCAGGCATGGATTATCCTTTTGGCGTTGTTGGTCAGTGGGATTCCATAGATCCAAAACATTACAGCTTATTGTTAGTTCTCTTGTTACCCTCTGAAACTTAGCAATAAGCATTTACTCATGACATTACCATATGTTGAGTCATAGAACATGAAGAAATCAAATGGTACTTGCTTAGATGTTTTATCTGTCCTGTCTAGCTTTCATAGTGCTTAGAAATGCTATGTGGCTGCTAGGGAAAAAAAAGAAATTATGAATTTTACTTTAATACCAATAATAAGGACTGGCTTGGCAAGGCATGTCCACTGGTGCCATAATAGACAAACCTCATGGGAGTCAGGAACAACTATTTGATTGGATTTAAGACTCATTCATCGAGATGCAACCCACACTTGACACAACTATTATGAATAAGAGCCTAGACTAGACAGATCAAAGTCCTGAAGGAGAACCCAATACTATTTTTCTGCTAGATGAACAAAGGTTTTAAGTGGTGCCTAAGGTATAATAATTATATACACAGATTGATGCGTCCATTGGCTCTCATTGGGGGAGCCTCTTTTCTCATAGATGGTAATGAGTACAGAGATTGAATACAGAGATTCAAGCTGATTAAGGTAGAGTTAATGAGAGAACATGTAATGTTCACATTAAATGGGACAACTATATCATATTCCCTTTTTACAAAGACTCAGGAAACATTATGGACATTGAGTAGAAATACTGTAAGAACCAGAGGCAGTAAATGAATACAGGGAACATTGTTTTCTGGACACAGGAGATACTTGCACATATGAACCCATAGCACTTGTGGCATCATCTATAGGAACTTCAGAAGATCAAGCTATAAAATTGTCACCATTGATAAGGGAGGTGACTATAAATTTCCACTGGTATCTAAGGAGATTTTGCTAATTGAGAGCATCTGGGAGCTTTCTTCCTTTCTTCCTTCCTTTCTCTCTCTCTCTCTCTCTCTCTCTCTCTCTCTCTCTTTCTTTCTAAGTTTTTTTTACTGATATTTTCTTTATTTATATTTCAAATTTTATCCCCTTTCCTGGTTTCCCCTCCAAAAATGCTCTATGACATACCCCCTCCCCCTGTTTCTCTGAGGGTGCTCCCCCACCCAGCCATCCATTTCTGATTCCCTCTCCTCAAATTCCTCTACACTGGGGCATCAAGCCATTATAAGATCAAGAGCCTCTCCTCCAATTGATGTCCAACAAGGCCCTCCTCTGCTACATATATGACTGGAGCCATAGGTCCCTTTATGTGTACTCTTCTGTTGGTGGTTAGTCCCTGGGAGATCCTGGTTGTCGAGTTGGTTGATATTATTGTTCCTCCTATAGGGTTTCAAACCACTTCAGCTCCTTCAGCCCTTTCTCCAACTCCTCCATTGGGGACACCATGCTTAGTCCAATGGTTGGCTGCCAGCATCAACCTCTGTATTTGTCAGGGACTAGAAAAACCTCTCAGGAGACAGCTATGTCAGATTCTTGTCAGCAAGCACTTGTTGGCATCCACAATAGTGTCTGGGTTTGACAACTGTGTATGGGAGGGATCCTAAGGTGGGGTACTCTCTGAATGACCTTTCCTTCAGTCTCTGATCCACATTTTGTCTCTGTATCTCCTCACATGGGTCATTTGTTCCCCTTCTAGGAAGGACTGAAGCATCCAGACTTTGGCCTTCCTTCTTCTTGAACTTCATGTGGTTTGTGAATTGTATCTTAGATATTCCGAGCTTTGGGGCTAATATCCACTTATCAATGAGTGCATACAATGTGTGTTCTTTTGTGATTGGGTTACCTGGCTCAGGATGATATGTTCTAGTTCCATCCATTTTCCTAAAAATTTCATGAATTCATTATTTTTAATAGCTGAGTAGTACTCCCTTGTGTAAATGTACCACATTTTTGTATCCATTCCTCTGTTAAGGGACAACTGGGTTCTTTACAGCCTCTGGCTATTATAAATAAGGCTTCTATGAACATAGTGGAGCATGTGTCCTTGTTGTATGTTGGAGTATCTTTTGTGTATATGCCCAGGAGTGATATAGCTGGGTCCTCAGGTAGTATGTCTAATTTCCTGAGGAACCTCCAGACTGATTTCCAGAGTGGTTGTACCATCTTACAATCTCACCAACAATGGAGGAGTATTCCTGTTTCTCCACATCCTTGTCAGCATCTGCTATCACCTGAGTTTTGATCTTATCCATTCTGACTGGTGTGAGGTGGAATCTCAGGGTTGTTTTGACTTGCATTTCCCTGATGACTAAGGATGCTGAACATTTCTTTAGGTGCTTTTCAGCCATTCAGTATTCCTCAGTTGAGAATGTTTTCTTTCAACTAGGCAGTTTCATCACAATTGAGTAAAAGGCCACATATCCAAGTGTGTTGGCAGCACAAATTCTACTTGATGGGTTTAAAAAAATAGAAGACACAAATCTTAGAGGTTCTGGTGGAGATAAGTGAAGAGTTAATGTCATCAAGATACATTTTCTAAAATTCTCAAAGACCAAATAGAATATTTTACAATAAAAAATGTTCAGCCCAAACCTAACCAAATAAAACAATAACAAAAATGAGAATTAAAATAAAACCATTTGTGCTATAATATGTTAAAATATATGTTAAGATATCAGAAATATGACTAATATTCTGATATTATTTATGAATTATCATTTAGATATTGTTACATTAGAATATAACATGGTTGCAATGATAAATTTGTATCTCAAAAGATCTAAATATCATAGAAACCTTATCTGTTATATTAATGCTTTGAAGCCTATTTGCAAGTTAGTATAGTCCAAGAAAATAAGCTCAGTTAATTTTTAAATATTTAAAATAAATACCATTTTATCCTAAGAGAATTGACACCAGTCTGTCTCTGTGACTGCAGAATAGACAGCTGTGTGTGGCTATTTGAAACCATTACATATCTCCCAAATATGGTGGATAATATGGACTGCAGGTAGAAACTCACCTAGGTAGTTCAGGGAGGCTATATAATATCCATCTAAGACAAAAGCAGAATGGGAACATTTGAATGCTTCAGCAGCAACATAACCATTTGGCTGAACCAAGATTAGTCTTCATTGTACGAGATTGTCCTGAGTACAGCAGGCATGGGAGGTCTGTGCCCCTGTCTGAAGTTCCTCCTGTTGATGACTCAACATACACAGGCCAGACATTCTCAGATAACTCTGAGGAGAAAGGGGCATCATTCCAGTTGAAGCGCATCCTGTATTTCTATTATTAAATAGAAGGTACTCTAACATGCTTTGTGAAGAACATAAAAAGGGTGGCTGAGACTATGCCTGTAATGTAAAAAATTTTAAAAAATAAAAATAACAATAAGGGAGGGACTTTTGTTCATGTGCTCTTGTTCAAATTCTGAGTATGCTCACATGTGTGAATATAGTCCAAAGCAACCCAATCAGTCAAAACATACTGACCAAACACTCAAACCTTTCTTTATCTCCATACTGTAATATGTTCGTCTAGTATCTAGAAGTATCCTATAAAGTTTGCGACTACCTTTTTCTGAGACTCTTAGTTACTTTAGTATAAAGCAGTGTATATACTGGGAAATAATTTCTAGTGTGCTCTTTTTAAAAATTACAATCATATTTAAAAAAAAAAATTTTTGGTTTTTTAATACATCTGAACCACAGTTTTCTTTCTCTCCACCCCCTCCCCGTTACCTCCTGCAACTCTCCTCCCCTCCACATCCACTCTTCCATTTTCCTTCAGAAAAACGTAGTCCTCCCAGGAATATATCTTATCCAGTGAGCATGGTATAACAAAGTTAAAACAAAACTACATACACACCATCGTATCAAAGGTGGGTGAGGCAGTTTGTTAGGAAGAAAAGGATCCCAAGAGCAGAAGACAGAGTCAGAGACCCCTGACTCCTACTCTCAGGAGTCCCACACACACACAAAAAACACACAAGGCTAACAATCATAATATGTAAGCAGAGATCCTAGTGAAGACACATGCGGGCTCCTTGATGGCTGCTTTAGTCTCTGTGAGTCCCTGTGAGGCCTGCTTGGCTAATATCTATGGGCTGTGTTCTCCCTAGTGTACTTTTTAAAAGCTCAAGTTTAGAAATGTTATACACTCCATTTTAACAAAATTTCTTTTTTTTTTTAATTTAAAGATTTATTTTTTTATGTGAATACACTGTAGCTGTCTTCAGACACATCAAAAGAGGGCATCAGATCCCATTACATATGCTGATGAGCCAAAATGTGGTTGCTGGAAATTGAACTCAGGACCTCTGAAAGAGCAGTCAGTGCTCTTAACCATTGAGCCATCTCTCCAGCCCTTGAACATAATTTCTTAACAATTCACATGTAACAGAAATATGTTACTTGAATTTATTTCTAAAGCAAAACTAATTCTATGAGATTTTACTAGTAAGCATATTAATATTAATTATTTTGGCTACTCTTGACATTTTTCATCTGATCTTTAAAATATAATATTTAATGTAATCTCAGATATTTACATTTCTTTGTAAATTTACATGGAAAACCAGATTTGTTATGAAGCAGTAAAGAACTTCCATATAACATGTTCAATGTTATCCGGGTGGTGGGGTGGTGGTGGCGCACGCCATTCATCCCAGCACTTGGGAGGCAGAGGCAGGTGGATTTCTGAGTTTGAGGCCAATCTAGTCTACAGAGTGAGTTCCAGGACAGCCAGGGCTACACAGATAAACCCTGTCTTTAAAAAAACAAAACAAACAAACAAACAAAAAACCCCAAAATAAATATGTTCAATGTTCTTACTACAAATAGAGAAATAGAGAATTACTAAACAATTTTTTAAAAGAAAAATAAGATCAACACTTCCAATTAAGTTAATATCTTAACACTTTAAATAATTGTAAATGTAAATGTCACTTTTATTTCCTTGGGTGAAGAGATCAGATGAAAGCCCTATCCAAGCTTTAAAAAAAACAAAAACAAACCATACATGTCTTGGGCTAAGCCCGGAGCATTTCTACCTATTTGTAGGCCTAGGCCTGGAAGCTTCTAGCCTCCACATAATCCAATCTTCTGCAAGCCCAGGCCTTGATGGCTTCAGCTTCTAGCCTCTGTCTCTTTATCTAGGCCAAGAATGTTTCAGCCTCTGATACTTACTGCTGAATAAACTTACTTCTTGGCCTTTCTGATGTCTAGGTGGCTGGTTCAACCCAGCTGATCTGGCTCAAAGTCCTATCCAAACTGTACTAAATTCCAGCCAGAGGAATTAAAGGTATATGTCATGTCTTCACTACGGCTAGATCATATCTTTCAATTTGATCCCTTACAAGAGCAGGCATATTGCTGGATTAAAATTTCTATACAAGTAATAAATTACTTGTTACAAAGGAAACTTAAGCAACATTATATTTTATATGAGTTAAATTCGTTATTATATAGACTGGTAGAATTTGCATAAATTTGCATATGTTATACAAAATTAAAATGAATTTGTTTAAGATTCAAGGGCAGTTTCAGTGAATTTACATAGAAACAATAATTAAACAAACAAAAAACACCTATCATTACTGTCTTTTTTTAGAATGGTTAAGTTTAGACCGGGATAAAAAAATATCAAAACATAATCATTTCCTTTCTGATTCTGATCCCTAATCTCTGATTGACCTGTCCTAAGAAACCTGTTATATTTAGGTCAGAAATATAGGTGTGTAAATGTAAATAAATACATTATGAGAAAATGGTTTTCAAGATTATACTTCAGCTAAGCTCACTCTTTTATTTCCTCTGACCCCTTCCAAGTGGTAAAGACAGAGCCAGCACCATCCTACTCTTTAGAAATTATTATGATTAGACTCTTAACTTCTTTGTTAATTTGTTTTATAATGATGGGGGCAGAGAGAAGTTGAGTGATTGCAAACTAAAAGTTGCTTAATTTAAAAAATCATAAATTAATCTCTGTGGGGGAAAAAATCAAAGAAAGAAAACCAATATAACACAGAAAAAGAAGATGATTCAATCAACTGTTATGTTTATGGACAATAGAACCTTAGATGCTCAGGAAATACTACCCTATGATTAAGGAATAAATGAATTGCTTTGTACTGAAAAAGGATGCAAGCACGTCTTTCTTTGTGTCAACATTTTTCTCAATGCACCTCTAACTCAAACACAGCAAAAAATAAATATGACTCTGTAGATGAATGAAACAACCTGACAAGATTAAAACCTTAACCATGAGTGGAAAGCCAGAGATCAGCGATGGTCATAAAACTTGCTATTCAGGTTAAAAGCTGCAATCACACAACATGTGTGCATCACAAAGAACTATTACTAGATATACATTTAGCCTATGAAAATTTTCTAAAATTTATGTCTATTTCCTACACGAGCATTTTTAGGGGTGTGTCTGAATGTATCTTCTTTTTAGATAAATATTTTAGATCAAAGGACCATAAGTTTAACCTTTTTCCCTGTTGAAATGGCATTTACAGGTAAATTTATTGTACTTGAGGTGGGCTAGATTTACAGCCCTGCTACCTGAATGACTTGGTTATGCTCTCAAATAACACAATTTTAACAGTAACTCTTGCCTGTGCTTGATAGCAAAAAAGGATTTTCTGGAAGTGCACTATATAATACTGCAATTTCCTCCCAAGCTGTCTGTGAGTGGCTTTTTATACCTATCATGCTCACATATTTCTACACAACAATAAAATTGTCCACCTGTCAATCATATTCAGTTGTCCATTTATTCAGTTTTCCTTAAAATAATTACTTTTTCCAGCAGAGTGTTTCAGAGTACTAGAGGAGATCAGTTTCATACTGTCTCTAACATCACCACAATGGGATTTGTAGGTGTTATCATTAATGTCTGACTACAAAAGATATAGATTATTACCTTGATCTCTTAATTCATTCTCATTTGACAGGTATTCAAGGTGACTGGAAAACAGTTCCTTATATTGGGCTCTAAGTTCTAAGTTTTAACGTGAACCCTAAGTTCTATTATATGTTGGCAGATAGTTAATATTTATTTTTTTTAGATACCTGTAAAGTGTATGCAATGGTATTGAATTTGTGACTTTTCATTGAGAACAGATTTAGAAATCACATGTTAAGAAGTTGACGGCGGCTGCCAGGGATCCCTCCCATAATCAGCCACCAAAATAAACACTATAGCATATGCCAGCAAGATAATGCTGAAAGGGACCTGATATAGCTGTCTTGTGGGAGGCTATACCAGTGCCTGGTAAACACAGAAGTGGATGCTCACAGTCAGCTATTAGTTGGAACACAGGACTCCCAAGGTAGGAGCTAGAGAANCCCTCTAGGTGGAAGAATAACATGAACTAACTAGTTCCCCCTGCGCTCATGTCTCTAGCTGCATATATGGAAGAAGATGGCCTAGTTGGCCATCATTGGGAGGAGAGGCCCCTTGGTCATACAGACTCTATATGCCCCAGAACAGGGGAATGCCAGGGCCATTAAGTGGGAGGGGGTGGGTAGGGGAGCAGGGCGGGGAAGCGGGAGGGTAAGGGGAAATTTCTGAATAACATGTGAAATGCAAATGAAGAAAATATCTAATAAAGAGAAAAAAAAGAAGTTGAATAAAGGGGGCTGGTGAGATGGCTCAGTGGGTTAGAGCACCCGACTGCTCTTCTGAAGGTGATGAGTTCAAATTCCAGCAACCACGTGGTGGCTTACAACCACCCGTAACAAGATCTGACGCCCTCCTCTGGTGTGTCTGAAGTCAGCTACAGCGTACTTATGAAGAATAATAAGAAATGAATCCTTGGACCAGAGAGACCAACCGGAGCTTGCGAGGCTGTCCGGAGCGAGCAGAGCGGAACAGGGACGGCCGGAGCAAGCGGGTCGGAGCTAGCAGGGCCTAACGGGGATGGCTGGAACGAGCGGGCCCAACCAGAGCGAGCGGAGCCGATCAGAGCGGGCGAGCGGGGCCAACTGGAGTGAGCAGGGCTGGCTGGAACAAGCAGGGTGGGGTAAGGGGGCAGCCGGGAGCGAGTCGGGCTGGCCAGAGCGAGGGGAGCCTGCAGGAGGAGCTGGGTCGAGCGGAGCGAGCAGGGTTGACTGGAACAAGGAAAAAAAAAAGAAGTTGAATAAAGATAGAATTCAAAATAGGTATGCAAAAATAATTTAATGTGATGATGATGATTAACATGGAAAAGAGTAAATGGTGCTTACATCTTATAAAATAAGGTTAACTATCTTTTTCTGGATTTATAAAATACTATACAGCAATCTAAACCAGAAATAAGGATGATGTAAGTAATATTCATTACCTAAATATTCTATATCTGTATTCATGATATCATAATTGGCAATGTTTATTCTTTGTATTTTACATTCTAGAGTTCCCAAAATTCATTGTTTCTAACAACCTGTTTTTCTCTTGCATATCTACTAAATGCCAACTCTGTTTTTCACGAGTATAACAGCAAAATATTAAGTAAAGTAAATATACAAACAATGGTACTTAGGTGTAGCAAATATTGCTCAATTAAGTACCTTTGTTAAATGTTGCGGAGAAACAGACAAAACTGATATATACTATGAAATAAAAATGTTTATTTTGTGACTCCACTATCAAACTAGCATGTTGAAATTATAGCCAATAATGTGATTTTGTTGTTGTTGAAGTGACATCTAGACGTAATGATGGTGATAAGGATAGATCTATTTTGAGTTTTCTGCATGCAGCCGCCCAGCTTGACCAGCACCATTTGTTGAAGACATTTTCTATATTCCAGTGTGTATTTTGGCTTCTTTATAAAAAAAATCAGGTATCCATGCATGTGTGGGTTTGTGTCGAGGTGTTCAAATCGATTCTCTGGATAGATATTTGTCCAGTCTGTGAAAATACCATACTATTTTTATTACTATAACTCTGTAATACAATTTGAGATCAGGATGGTGATACCGCCAATACTTCTTTCATTATTCAGAATTGTTTTTGCTGTGTTTCGATATGAAGGTAAAAATTATACTTTCAAAATCTGTGAACAATTGTGTTAGATTTTTGATGGAGATGCATTGAATCTCTAGATTGCTTTTGGTAGGATGGCCATTGTTACTATACATTAATGCCACTTACACATGAATAGGGGTATCTTTCTGTCTTCTGATATCTTCTTCAATTTCTTTCCTGAATGTTTTAAAATTTTTTTATGATATATGTCTTACAATACTTGGCCAGAGTTACCCTAAAATATTTTAAATTATTTGAGGCTATTGTGAAAGAAATTGCTTCCATCATTTCTTTTTCAGTAGGTATGTTATTTGTATATAGATTACTGATTTTTGTGAGTTAATTTTGAATCCAGCTACTGTTGCTGAAAATGTTTATTACCTATGGGAATTTCCTGATGGAATTCTTAGGGTCACTTATATACATATACTAGCACTTCATTTACAAATAGTGATACACTGACATTTTTCAGTTTAAACCTCTTGAGCAGGGCTGGCTGGAACAAGCAGGGTGGGGTAAGGGGGCGGCCGGGAGCGAGTCGGGCTGGCCAGAGCGAGCAGAGCCTGGAGGAGGAGCGGGGTCAAGCAGAGCGAGCAGGGTTGACCGGACAAAGGGGGAAAAAAAAGAAGTTGAATAAAGATAGAATTCAAAATAGGTATGCAAAAATAATTTAATGTGATGATGATGATACTTCAGTTGTATTATTGCTCTAGCTAAGGATTTAAGTGCTATATTGAATTGGTATGGAGAGACCAGAAAACATTGTCTTCTTCCAAATTTTAGTGAAATTGTTTGACTTTCTCTTTATTTAAGCTGATTTAAGCTATGGTTTCACTGTGAACTGCCTTTGGTATGTTTAAGTATGTCCCTTGTATTCATCATTTCTCCAGGAATGGGTGCTGGATTTTGTTAAAGACTTTTGATGACCATGATGTTTTGGCTATGTTTATATGATGGATTGATTACATTATCAATTTGTGAATCTTGATCCATTCCTGTATTTATGGGATTAATCCAACTTGGACATTATAAGTGATTTTTTTTTTATGCTGGTATGTTCTTGGATTCCATTTTCAAGTATTTAATTGAGATTTTAAAGCTATCTTCATAAAGGGAATTGATCTCTCATTCTTTTTCTCTGTTGTGTTTTAATGTGGTTTGGGTAACAGGATAACTGTAGTCTCCTACAGTGAATTGGGCAATAGTCCTGTTTCTATTTTATATAATAATTTGAGAAATATTCTTTGGAAGTCTGGAAGATTTTGTGCTAAAACCATCTGGAAATGTGTGTGTGTGTGTGTGTGTGTGTGTGTGTGTGTGGTTGGTTGGTTGGTAGATATTTAATTACTGCTTGTATTTCACTGGGATTAAAGGCCTGTTTAACTTGTTTGTTTGATCTTGATTTAACTTTGGTGAGTGGTATGTATCAAGATAATTATCTATTTCTTTAATATTTCCAACTTTTGGGGGTACAGGTTTTTAAAGGACTGAATCGTGATTCTCTGGATTTCTTTGGGGTCTATTTTCGCATCCCACTTTTCATCTCTAAATTTGTTTATTTGGTTCCTCTCTGCCTTGTGGTTAATTTGGACAAAGGCTTGTTAATCTTATTAATGTTTCTCAAAGAAACAACTCTCTATTTCATCGATTCTTTGTATTTTTTCCGCATTCCATTTTATTGATAGTAGACCTTGGTTTTATTAATTCTTGTTCCCTAGTCCTTTGCAGTGTGACTTCCTCCAATTGATCTAGAGCTTCAGATGTGTTGTTAAGTTAGCAGTATGAAGTCATACCAACTTTTTATGTAAGCATTTAGTGCTATGGATTTGACTCTTAGAAGTGTCTTCAGTGAGTTTGGGTTTGCTGTGTATTCAATTTCATTGAATTCTAAAACATCTTTTTGGAAAAAAGGATTATTAATATTCTGTATATATTAATTAATGCTGGAAGTTAATACAGCAGCAGTTACTCCTTAGCCAGCTTTTCCCTAAATAACCACACAGGGACCTTTTTAATATTTCAAAGCTTAGGCCTTAGCTGAGCATATTCTCAATTAGCTCATCTAAATTAATCTGAATACTTAGCCCCATCCTGCCATGTGGGTAGCTATACTTTCTAGGCCTGTAACACATTTGTCTCTCTTATGTCTCCTGGCTAAAGGCCTTTATCTTTTCTTTTCTTTTTTTCATTTTTTATTGGTTATTTTATTTATTTACATTTCAAATATTATTGCACTTCTCAGTTTCCTCTCCACTAGCCCCGCTCCCCTCCTCCCTTCCTCCTGCCTCCATGAGGGTGCTCCCCTCCCACCCACCCACTCCTGCCTCAGTGGCTTAGCCTTCCCCTATCCTGGATCATCAAGCCTCCATAAGGCCAAGAGACTCCCCTCCCAGTGATACCAGATAAGGCAAATCTGCCTCTACATATCCAACTGGAGCTGTGGGTAACCCCTGCATACTCTTTGGTTTAGTCCTTGGAAGCTTTGGTGGTCTGGTTGGTTGATATTGTTCTTTCTCTGAGGCTGCAAACCCCTTTAGCGCCTACAGTCCTTGCCCTAACTTCCCAGTTGGGGTACGGTGCTCAGACCAATGTTTGGCTGTGTATATCCACATCGGTATTGTTCCAGCCCTGGCAGAGCCTCTCAGGGGACAGTTATACAAGGCTCCTGTTCTTCCCAGAGTTACTTTCTCCTTCCCAAGAAGTCCAGTCTTCCTCTCTTTACTGCCCAAAGACAGGCCTTTTATTGACCAGTTAACTTGGGACTCAAGATTTATACAACAAAAGCTAGTGTACATTAGCATTTGCTTGGGCAAAACAGATTTTGGGGTACAGAATTCAGCACTCGAATATATAACAGCATCAGACCAACTCCAACATCTTTTATTTCTTTCTTAGTTTATGTGTTGACCCATTTTTTCTTTTTACTCAGTAATGAGTTGTTTAGTTTTAATGATTTTGTAAGCTTTCTGTTGTTTATATTGTTGTTGACATCCACATTTAACCTGTTGTGGTTAGATAAGATGCAGGGTATTATTCTTTTTGTTGTTGTTGTTGTTGTTGTTGTTGTTGTTGTTGGGACTTGATTTGTATCTAAGAATGTGGTTGATTTTGAAGAAACTTCTAGGAGTTATTGAGAAGAATATGTATCTTATATTTGGGTGAAATGTTATGTGAGTATTTCTTAGCTCAAAAAACCATTCACTTAAAAATGGGAATAAATTATTTGCTTTTAAAATTTCATGATAATTTTTCCTTCTGTTTCTTTAGCTAATTCTTGAATTGTTTGGACGATTGCTTGACTTAGTATCATTTGATTAAATATGTCACTAGTAACAAAATATAAGTCAATATAGTTTGGAAAAACTCCCTTTGACTAATACCTGGTGCTTTATGTTAAAGCTAAGGCTTATATTTTAAATTCAGCTGGAATTTTATATTTTTATCAATTTGTAATTGTTTCTAATTTGTCACATGAGTATGAATGTGATTGAGAGTGACAGAGAGACTGGGATGTTCATCTTTCATGATGCAGTTGAAAAGCCCAAAATCTATACACATGCAGATGAGTATAAAATCATTTTCTTTTTACTCTGACTGTTTATTATCTTTGCCTGAAATTTTTATGAGAATATCCACACAGTGCTGCCCTACATTTCCACAGAGCCAAAGCAGCCTCTTAACCTCTCCCAGCAGGATTTCTCATAAAATGCTAGGAATCGTGAACTATATTCTGGAGTGACCCAGAAAGCTTTGACATTCAAAATCCAAGTTGTCTGAACAGCTCAGCTCAGTGAAGATGCAAGTTTAAATTAATTGAAAAATTTGATTATAATGACCCTTGAGGGAAGGGATAATGTAATGGACATGTTTTTATTAAAATGGTATCTTTTTAATTTAAATGAATAATTGTTAATAAAATATCTAAAATGAAAATGTGTTCAGGTTAAATAAATTAAATAACCACTTCAGATAGTCTAGTGATTGATAAATAGAGATAGTTGCTCCTAGGATAAATTGGGCTTGAAGCTATTCGAAACAGAATTTTCATGAATGTATAATCATTGTTTTCGGTATAGTGCTGAGATATGCATGTATTTAACAAGCAAATGCTAGATTGCTTTTAAAGCTTTGTAGAAATTTAAGTACAAAGACCAAAACCAATAACCTCATTGGAATGAACAGTTGTAGTTTATATATGTCACTGCACTGAATCTCTCCTTTCTTTAAATGCAATATCAAGAGTTAGATCCAGCATTGTATCTATGTCTTTATGTAACACATTTAGATCAAGACATTAACAGAGTTAGAGAAAGGGAATAATCCTTTGTGATTTACATCCATTGTTATAACTCAGTCCTGCAAGAAGTTATTTGCTGGATTTTTGAATGCAAATCTTTAAAATCTTTACATTTTTTATAGTCATAAATATTTTTTGGAATTCTGTAAACATTTATACATGTATTTACAGAATCAGTTAATACAAAAAGCATGTAACCAGGTACTGATATAAGTAAGTGGAACTCAGGCAAACCTTAAGACAACTGTTACCCTTCGTGCTTGGAATAATTAGAAAACTATTGTAGTTTTCTCCTAAAACCATGGTTTGACATGTATTTCAAAGGTTCAGCAAATATGTACTTATGTACACATACATACATGTCATAAATACATTTGTGGAGAATAAGACACAAAGAAAACAGTAAAATACTAAAATTGAAAATCTAGTTAGAGTGTGGAAAAGTTCACTGCAGCCCCTGGTCACGCTTCTGTAGTCTTAAACTAAGGACACAGATTGCAAATAATCACATGAAACTAACTTACATTGCTTACAAGTAAAAACAGGGGCAATAGAGTGGTAAGTCAAGATGATGAAATTCTGGGGAAAACAGTTATTATGTTTAATAAAGAACCAGAAACTTGAAAAAATACTGAAAATTAAGGTTCTAATCATAGAAGAAGCTACAAAGGGAAAATCATGGTGAGGACATAGATGCTGAGACGACTCAGATGGTGAGGATGGAGACACTCACGTCTAAGCGCAGTGAGTCTTCAGCTGCAGAGGGCTCAGCCAATGCACTGACACTCCAGTGAGGGAGTCAGTAAAGGCTGCTCACAGGAAGAACTGGCTCATGACCAACATCAGTTATGCATAACATTTGAATAACAGAACCTTTCAGGTTCCCATGATAACCCCTTAAGCTACATATAGAGAATTTATGTGGACACACCATGGCATGTTGTAAAATCTATGGAAATAGTTTAGAAAAAATATATCATCTAATGTCAGATTATTCAGTGTTGAGAATTGGTGATTATATTGGAACTATTTCTGGGAAAACTAGGATGATCAGCTCAGGGTACATTTCTATAGCCTGACCTCCGGTGTGTGGCTTTCTTAGGAAAAGCCTTCTTACATCTTACAAAATAAAATAGTTTATGTTTACACACACACTCACACACACATGGTCACACACACACATGGACCACACCGACAGACACACATACACACAAATCGTATGTAATGATTTTCCTTCAAAAATGTGTTTATATACTTCATCCCTTTTTAAAAACATTTTTCTAGTTTGGAAATGCATTTTTAAAAATGCACAGATTACATAGTTACTCTCTAGAAAGGAAAACCAACATTTATATTCAAGTGAAGGTACTTGTAGTATTTGAAGCTCCTGCGACGCTCTCCCTGTTAAGCTTAGACTTCACAGAATACTCATTATTGTATTAATAATTTTACTTCTGTAATAATAAATACTAACACAGAAAGTATTTCTACAAGAGTGTTTTTGTCATACTCTTTTCCTTCTTATACTAAAACCAACTTGTCCTTAAAGAATAAGTAAAAATAAATAATATTTATTTATAGAGTATATAAAGTATATAAGTATAGGTATAGAGTGGTATAAGTAAGAATGGCACTGCTAGGCTCATATATTTGAGTGCTTAATCACCATCTGTGGCTTAGAAGGATGGTGGGGTGTGGTTTTGTCGTAATTAGATGTCACCTTACTGGAGGAAGTGTATCATCACTGTAGGTGGACTTTGGGATTTCACAAGCCCAAGTTAGGCTCCATGTTAATAAATAATCTCTCTCTCTCTCTCTCTCTCTCTCTCTCTCTCTCTCTCTCTCTCTCTCTCCCGCCCTGTCACTCTCTCTTCTCCCATTTGTCTTTATCTTTCTACAGATCATGATGTAGTTCTTAGCTACTGCTCCAGCACTTGCCTGCATAACTCCATGCTCCCTACCATAATGATAACGGACTAAACCTCTGAAACTGTAAGCAANGTATGAACTTGCCAGCACATCTGTTGGAGCCCACTTCTTCACGATTCTATACAGAAGATCAGCTGAAACACCCAGACCCATGAGTCTGAGTATATACTAGATTCTAGAACTTTAATTCATAGCTAGCCATTATGGGTTTAGTTAGATTGCAGCCTGCAAGTCATTCCAAAAATTCCCTTTGTACATATGTATATATATAAATATATATATATATATGTGTGTGTGTGTGTGTGTGTGTGTGTGTGTCTATATGTATAAATATGAATATATGACATTTCTTATGTATTATTTATATAAGCATTGAATTTTATTATATATTTTATTATACATAATTTATATATTATATATTAAAATCGTTATACATTATATAATTGTTATTATATATATAATATTTATTTATGTATACTATTTATTTTAGATAAAATATATTCATCTATATATAATTCATATATATTTTATTATATAAATTAATACATTCTTTAACAAAACATATTTTTATTCCATATGTTCTATGACTGTAGAGAACCCTTACTAATACAGGCTATTTATATAGCTTTTATTTTTACATTTTAAAAATTATTTCACTTACTTCTCCCTTTGCTTCAATCCCTCCAACCCTGTCCATGTTCCCTTCTACCTAAGCCCTCTCAAAACAGTGGCTTCATTTTCTGTATAGAAAAGATAATCTGATGCTAAGAGTTATACATAACTCTGGCTATAAGGATGCATTTTAGAATGCAGTTAGGAATTATGCTGTTATAGTAAGGTGGTTTTCCTAGGTTCTGTGATTTTATAAGCCCCAGGAAGTTGTCTCACTTCCCAGTACTTGGTATGGTTTCTTTCCTATTCAGCAGGTCTACTCTAATTAGACAGTTGAATGCTATCAGGGAATTGCAGAATACAGGTTACAGATAATATGAATGAATAAATATTTGAAATGGGAGGGGTCTCTAATTGCAAAAGAGCAGAGAATATAATACAGAAGTTGAGAATGGGACATACCTAACACCAAGGATAAAGCTTTAAGGATTATATTATTTTATATTTACCTAAAATTACATATGTGTGTGTGTGTGTGTGTGTGTGTGTGTGTGTGTACTATTATTCCACTTTGATTGACAGTACTTCCCACAAGACACAGTAATGTCCTGATACATCATATGCTTACTTAAACATATAAGAAAGTCTACTTTGCAAAAGTTTATCAAAGATCACCTGGTTTGCTCCTTAAACAGAGAAGGGGGAGGCTTATTATTATTATTATAAGGGAAGGGTTTAAAAGGCAATTCTTACATTTCACTATGCTTGTTTTATTTCATAGTATTATTTTAAGATATATCATTGATACCTACATCATCCCAAGCTAACAGCCACTATCTAGGGCTTATTTTTTACCAAATTTAATTAGTCTTAATTACTCTGCACATCTAAAGGCAATCTCTTCACTTTCCTACTAAGTTAAACTCAAAAGATAGTAGAAGTGGTACTTGGATTTAAGCAGTCCACCTGTCTAGAAACTTCTCTTGGCTACATCAGCATAGCTTAAGGAATCTTATCTACTTATGAGGCTATTGGAAGTATGCTCATTGTTTTAAAGAACATAATGGAATAAAGTTCAATAACAATCTCTGTAATAAACTGAATATCCATTTCTTCCTAAAACTGTGTTCTGAAGTTCTTTTTGTCCAATACAACATTAATAGGAAAAGATTATGGGTGAAGAGTGTCAGTGGAATTTTGCCCTTACAAAAGACACAGCAGAAAGGCCATTGTCTTCTCTGCGCTATGAGGGTATAGTTAGGAGATGGCCTTTTTTGGGAGTGCTTTAGCATTGTTTTTGTCTGTATAGCCTTCAGAAAGACTGAGCAATACATTTCTTGTCTTTCTGTTTTGGGTATTATATTCATTTTCTTGCTTTCTTTTCATTTAATTTTGAGTTATGAGATAAGGTGTTACTGTGTAGATCAAGCTGTTTGGTGTAGGGTATGGCATTGCTTGTGGTGCTCATAACTCTATCAACTATTTATTATCTATTCTATCTGCTATCTACTGGGATTACAGATGTGTGCTGCCAAGCCCAGCCAGCTTCTGATCCTTGTAAGTTTCCCTCTCTATGGTATTTTGTCATAACAGCCTTAACCTACTAGAATCACAACTTCTGTTTTTTTCAGATACAAAATCTGAATTTAATTTAAGAACCATTTTAATGAAATTTGCAATATTATATATAAACATAGATGCCTTTTTATATACACAGCTTGTTATAACAAAGTCTTATGAAGCAGCTTGTGTTTTCTCTAGGCAGTGATGTTGCTTGAGATAGAAAGCCTCCACACAGGCTCCATTTCCTTAAGGCCACATTTTCACATCTCAAGTGTAAGGACTCCAAGGTATAAATTGTGAGGGAGCATATAATTAAACCCATGCACTATTTTATGCTATTTTGTTTATTGCTTTATTTATCATTGTCATCATCATTATTTTATCTGTTATCTAATTATACCACATACACAAACACACACACACATACATACACCACAGACACACATGCATACAAATAGATAGACAGACAGACAGACAGACAGACAGACCAAAAGACATCAAATGTTCAATAAAGAATGATTTTTGTGTGATTTTCTTTTGTATTCAGAAAAATGGAAATCACTGACCACTAGATAAAGACTGTAGGAATTATAAAAATAATATTCTAAATGCCGTTTACTGAGTAATAAAAAGTATTTAAACAGTCCACAGAAAGTATCAAAAATATATGACTAAAATGAAGTTAAACCCAAATCTACAATAAATTGCTGTACTTTAAGCAAGTTGAACATTATAAAAGTGAAGAAATAAAACAGTAGGAAAATTTTGCATGCATGTTGGGATTTTCGTAAAACATTAAAAGGCAAATTTCTCACTGAAGCAAAAGTCCTAATGAGGCTGACTCTCCTGATTATTCACTGCTCAGCTGGAAACACGGTTCTTATAATTACCATTCTGAGGTAAAATTTAAGACATCAGTTTTAATGTTCTTCTCTTTTAGATGATTAGATTTATTAACATGAATTTGTTATGTTTATACTTCATTAAAAATAAATCTAAATCTAAGTTTGAGTGTTCCTTTCCTTTTTGAAGTTTCTAAGGTTTGGTGATATTGGGGCTTTGAAGTTCTTTTCTTGGTAATCTTTTGAGACAGAGCTTCCTATGCATCTCAGGCTTCTGCAGCTTTTACCTAATCCGTAATGGCCTCACACTGGAGACTGTCCTGCTTCAGGCTCCTGCTGCTGGAGGCAGGAGCTACCATGTCTATCTCTGAAATTTGGTTAGTAGCAATTCCAGCTCATGGATACTTACACATAAGTGCTGCTAAATAACATGTGTTTCTAATTATCACTATAGTATATATACTATATTATCTTTCACCCGACTTTTAACTAATTAATTCAACAATGTTGATTCAAAATCTAATATTTCCTAGGTAAATTTTCAGACCGTAGATGTTTATTTTGTATTCTGGGAAGCTGAACACACACAAAGAAAGGTTAATATTTTTGCCCTTGTCATATTTAAATTGTCACAGAGAAGACAAGAATTAAACAAACAGCTCAGTAAATTCAGTGATTGGAAGCAATGGATAAAATGGCGTAAGGAAGAGGAATAAATGGATTATAAATTCCTTTTATGTTAATTCTTGGGAAAATCCATGTTGAAGTATTTTAACAGAAACTTAAGAAATAAATTATGAGAGGAGAATAAAAATCAGAGTTGGTACGAAGCCCTGTGCGATGGATGATCATGGGAGTCACTGTGATTTGAATAGGATACACAGAATAACAAGGCACATAGGAGAATGAAGGGCTAATGGGAGAATTAGAATAGTCATAAAAATTTAGATGTGTGAGAATTAAGGAATCTCTGACTGACACTCTGAAGATATGTGTGGAGGCCCAATGCTCCAACATAGGGGAAATCTAGGGCTAGGGTGGTGAAGCAGGAGTCTGGGTGGGTGGGGGAGCACCTTCACAAAAGCAAGGTGGAGGGGGATGTGAGAGGGGTTTTGAGGAGGGGATTCCAAGAAGGGAGGTAACATTTGAAGTGTAAATAAATAAAGTAACCAATAAAAATTTAAAAACAAAAGGAAAATTCTTATCTTCCTCAAATATCAGCAAAGATTTCAGCATCTTTTATCTTTTATACAGGACTAACACTGTTTTGAAATATTTTGCCAAGTAATATATAGATTGCAGAATTAGGAACTTTGACTCCTTGGAGCCTGAGTGATTGATGTTCTGTTCAGTTAAGGTTATTTCCTTTAGTGTATCCAGTTTTATGTTGGGATTCTTGATCCACTTGGACTTTAGTTTGTGCAGGGCAACGAATATGGATCTGATTGCATTCTTCTGCATGCAGACACCCAGCTACACCAGAACCATTTGTTAAAGATGTTGTCTTTCTTCCATTGTATGGTTTTGCTTCTTTGTCAGAAATCAAGTGTCCATAGGCATGTGGGCTTATTTTTGTGTCTTTAATTTGATTCCATTGATCAAACTGTCTGTTTCTAACTAATACCTTGCAGCTTTTGTTTCTATTGCTCTGAGATCAGGGATGGTGGTTCCTCCAAAAGTTCTTTTATTATACAATAGTGTTTTAATTACCCTGGGTTATTTTTTTCCATAACAAGTTGTGAACTGCTCTTTCAAGGTCTGTGAAAAATTGTGTTGGAATTTTGAAGGATATGTCACTAATTTGTAGATTCCTTTTGTTAATATGGCCATTTTAAATATGTTAATCCTGCTGATCCATGAACATGGGAGATCTTTATATCTTCTGATATCTTCCTCAATTTCTTTCTTCAGGGACTTGAAATTCTTGTCATATAGGACTTTCACTTGCATTATTAAAGATATATCAAGATATTTTATTTGTCACTATTATGAAGGGTGTTGTTTCCCTAATTTTTTCTTAACCCATTTATCATTGTTATAAAGAGCACTACTGATTTCTTGAGTAGATTTTGTTTGATCCAGCCACTTTGCTATATTTATTTATCAGCTATAGAAGATCTCTGGTAGAATTCTGGGGTCATTTATGTATTCTATCATATCATCTGTGAATAATAAGTAACTGACTGAAACAGATCTAGATACCAACAGCCAAACATTGGATGGAAGTCGGGGACTTTTTTTTTTTTTTTTTTTTTTTTTTTTTTTTTTTTTTTTT